>PVKS010007304.1:0-73651 GCA_004027875.1 Aplodontia rufa | reverse complement strand
GGTGGTGTTCTGGTCTTCATCTGTTGAATACTTGCCTTCTGCTGGGGGTTTGGCCACTGAGCAATTTTCTCAGTGTCTGAAGACAGCTTTGACCGTCACAACTAAAGCAGTGATACTGGCATCTTATGCATAGGGGTTAGGTATATTGCTAAACACCCCTCGCACCAAGATGACCCTCATAACAAAGAATTTTCTGACCTCATATATCCATAGTGTCAAAATGGAAAAGCCCTTCTATAGAAATCCTATTTTGTATGTTTTTCATATCAAAACTATGTTGAGATTATTCAAAAAATTAGTAAATACGACCTGTGAAGAAAGGGTTTGAGCATGCACTATTTAGCTTGGAACAGAGGGTGTGTAGTTTTTAAAACAATCTTCAAATATATGAAAGACAATTATGCAGAAGACAGTAACCAGCTGTTCTCCATCTCTTGAAGAATGAACAGGAAATGTACATAAAAGGGCCTGTGCTATCCATCCATTCTTTTTCGGCTTCCTTCATGCCAACTAGACAAATCTCTTCATGATCTTGCAACCATATTTGTTGTTGTGTCTTGCTACTTGCAGAGACCCTTTCTAATCTTGGGTACATATTTTATTCTCACTGCCAAATTTCATCTCTCCCACCCCTTAAAAATCTAATTTGAAAAGCATTCCTTAACTAATGTAGCCAGTTCACTTCCAACTACAGCTGGCACACTTTATCCTTCAGCAGGTTCTTTCAGTCTACAAATGTATTATTGTCTGCAGCGTATAAAGATTTGTGCTAACTTTGACAATGAGTACGACAGTCCCTGCTTTAAATTTTTTTTTTAAATCAGGGTGCTAAACAACTTAGCCATGTCCCCAGCCCTTTTTATTTTTTGTTTTGAGATAGGGCCTTGCCAAGTTGCTTAGGCTGGCTTTGAACTTAACAATCCTCCTACCTAAGGTTCCGAAGGGGCTGTGATTACAGGCGCTGCACATACCACCTTGCCTGGCTCAGTCCCAGCTTTAAGAATGGTTCAATCCAGAAAAGAAACTCATGTAGATAGCTACAGTATTGACACTATTTTCTAGTTACATTTAAGAATTTTCTTAAAAAAATAAAAGGAGGCTTTAGTAGCTAGAAAAGAGATTACTTCTAAGTAGTAGAGATCAAGGAATACTCTATAAACAGATCTATAAAATGTAAAATGCCATTTTTGTTGAAGAATAAATTTTCTTTAGGTTAAGACAGAATACTGTGAGTCAAATAATCATGTATTGCTATCACCAAAATTTAAGAATTATGAATTAGAGTAGTCTGGCTTTAGACGACATTTATGGGGAAGTTTATAGTAAGGATTATCCTAGAATCTATAGGATCAGGAGAGGGTTTTCCAGAATCCCTGTGGCGATATGGTTTTGACAAAGGAAACTGTTTAATCACCACATATACCTTATGATGTTCTGGTATTTATAAGGATGTACTCTTTGCAAAGAGTTCTTAGCTATATCCAGGAGGAGAATACTTGGGAGTTTTACAAGTACAGTATAATCTATAAATCAGCACCAAACAATTTGGCATCATCCATTTGGGAGTATGATTCCAGAACCCCCTTAGGAGACAGTCTCACTTATTAAAGGGTTTCCATTACCTGGACTACAAGGAAACTGAGGAGAACTAGTTCTTACTGAATATATAGAATGTGCCAGGCATTGAGTACATTTTGGATATATCATCTAATTTAATCTGGACAGCCACTTGTGAGGTTGTAAGCAGCAGTAACCTTATTATGAGGAGGTGTCAGCTGGCAGACTTCTTCAACATGATATCTTTCAGTCTACGAATGAATCCACCCAGTGCTTGATTAAGGAAGGGAAGCACAGCACATGGGAAATCATCCCTTAATGGGCACAGTCAGCTTGCCTTTCCTTTTGGAAGCAGCAAGGGGAAATCTTCCTGTGAAGACTTAAATGCAACTATTCGGGAGTTGAAATGGGGAAATAAGGCTATTTGTAGTTCACCAGTGGCGGAGACTCTCCATCCTGCTCACTACTGGAAAACCATCTGCAACTCCACTAGTCATGAGCTACCGTGACTTGCTAGCACATTTTTGAAACCCTTACTTCTTGGAATGGTGCAGATGCTAATTTTCTTTTTGTAGCAGAGATTGAATCCAGAGGAATGTAATTACTGAGCCATATCCCCAGCCTTTTCTTTTTCTTTTTTAATTTTGAGACAGGGTCTTGCTAAGTTGCTGAGGTTGGCTTTGAATTTGTGATCCTCTTGCCTCAAAGATACTAAATTTCGGTGGAAGTTTGGACGTTAATATTTGTCTTTAAGGCCATTAGGTTGATTTTTAGTTAGTAATGCAGTTAATATGAGGATCTTCCTTGAAGTTCTTGTTCCTTGAGCTTCATTGGTCTTTCTTTAATAAGAGCACAGCTTTCAGTGGTAATGTAAGAATGCCTTTCATAACTCAAAACATGATGGAATTTTAGCTAACTTTGTGTAACTGGACATTGTTTTCTCTCTTAAAGTTGTTCTAGACTTCTGCATACCTTTCAATGTTGATGTGAAAAATTCAATGAGTTTCAACGGCTCAGTGGAAGATATGTTTGGATACACTGTTCAACAATACGAAAATGAAGAAGGAAAATGGTAAGCCAGTGGGTTTCATCATTGTTGAGCAGTTATATTACAAGGTAATGGAAAATGTGATTAGGCTACAGTTTGTTTAAGAATGAAGCTTCAACAGAATGAATCATTTATGCTAGAAAATGCAGTCTAGTCATTTGGTAACAGAAAGTGACTTAAAGTAAAAGAGAAAATTCATGACTGTATTAGAGGAAGTGGTTAGTTATTTCTGTTGAATCCTGGATTGACCTCAAGAAAGTTCCTTACCCAAACCAGTCATTATTTAGTAATTAAGTTATTTCGGTAAATTGTTCTCATTTAGAATAACTTAAATGCACTTGACTGACATTTAGTAGGAGGGATTAACAGGAAAATGAGATGATGCCTTGAAAAGGTTAATATCACTTCCATATTTGGAAGCTTATATCTTTGTTCTTTACTCATCTACTGAGTTTGGTCTGATACTTATGAGCCTTATTGGATTTCTGTTATAATCTTTAAACCTGTTAATATTTGCTTAAGTTCATTCTAGATAGCATTTTTAAGTATTATTAGTTGTTGAAAATTAAGCCAAATGAATATTTAGAGTTTGTATATTTTGTATTTAACTCAAATGTAGAAAGGTGATTTCTGAAAGTGAATATTGCAGAAAAAATGAGCAGGAGTTAGTTAAACTTCACTTCAATCTAACAGTTTAAACTAAACAAGTCCATGTTTCCAGTTACCACAATGACAAACAAAAAGAGTTTTGAATCTGCTTAGATTACAGTGGCCTATGATCCACAATAATGACTTCCCAGAAGAGTAGATTTATTTTGCTTCGTCTTTTAGACTTGGTTAATAATATTCCCCTAAAGACTACCATGTGTAATGATTTGAGTTCTCACATTTTCTAAGGATAAATATTACAAGCTCAGTATACACTAGATGTTGGGGGAGCACTTCATTCTTGGACTTCTCTTACAGATATCCCAGATAAGAAATCTAATAATATGATGGGCTTTTAATCCTATACCTTCCCTCTACTCTCCACATCCACTACCCTCTACTGTTTTTAAGGTTAAAAAGGTAAAATATTCTTTTAGGGACCAATTTTATTCTTTTAGAATTATACCTGCAGTTCAGAGAGCTTTACCTGAGGGAGAATAATGGTGAGCAGACAACTAGTTAGGCTTCTTTGTGCATGTATTTCTTTAAAAGCTTAAATTTCATATAAACACATAGGCAATTAATTTTTATTAATTCTAAAGATACATAAATTTTAAAGAGGAATATAGGAAGTAGCAAAGACTAAAGACATAAACCACCTACTTAAAATGCAGCATCTTTTTAAAGGATGGTCAAATATTGTTAAAATATTTTATGCAATTCTCTTATACTTTACTTTATATTTTATCCTTTTATTTTATTTTTGGATGTTTTTATTAGTGTGTTATAGTTATACAGAGTAGTGGTGTTCATTTTTACATAATCATGCATGCATGGAGTATAATTTTCTCCATTTCAGACCCTAATACTTCTTATTTTTCCCTCTCTTCCTCGCTCCTCCTGTTCCCCTTTCTCTATTCAGCTAGTCTTCCTTATATTTATGTATTGCTTTTAAATTGGTACTTTATATACATATATAAGGGTGAAATTTACTGTGGTATGTTCATATATTTACACAGCATAATTTGGTCAATCACATTCTGTATTTTATTTTATTCCTCATGTTAGAGAAACCTGTTTCTTCTCCCATCTCGTTCTATATATTAGTCAGCATTGCATTGCATCCACATGAACAAAATATCTGTCAAGAACAACTTAGCAGAGGAAAAATTTATTTTGGGCTCATGGTTTCAGAGGTTCAGTCCATGGTCAGTTGACTCCATTGCTCAGAGCCTTAGGTGAGACAGAACAACATAGTGGAAGGACATGGCAGAGAAGAGCCACTCAGCTCATGGCAGCCAGGAAGCAGAGAGAGAGCTGAGAATGAGGTGCTAGGGACATAATTCCCAAGAGCATACCCCCAATGACCTACTTCTTCCAGTCATGCCCTGCCCCACCTACCTACAAATACTACCCTGTAATCTATTGAAATTATAAATCCATCAAATGGACTAATCCACTGATCAGGTCCCAACATGCATAATCTAATCATCTCACCATTGAGCGTTCCTGATATGACCTTTCTGGTGGTCACCTTATATCTAAAACATAATGTCCTATCTCTCTGCTTTTGGAGAAGTCTGACATCAGAAGTCCTTAATTATCTGAACGGAGTGTATTAGAGTAAAAAGGCATTCATATTTCCTCTTAGGCGATTCAGTGCAACTATTTGATCTCTTCTTTCTCTACCTCACACTTTGATATCCATTTTATTGTGAAGTTTCCACCTTCTAAACTCTCTACTCCCTTTCTTTCAAGGCATCAGAAGGCCGCCAAATGGGAAAATGAGAAACCAAGCCTAAATGACACCCTGATGTCATGGTGAATTTCTTTCCCAAATTCATCCTATCTTTGCAGAGGTGAAAATGTAGATGAAAAAAGAGAAAGATCAATATTATGGGGAGTGGGAAAATCACAAGAATGCATAGATTAGCTAGTAATAATAGATTGCACAAAGATGTTGCTAATGGTGTGTCTGAATGAACACACACTGAATTGAACTTTCAGCAGATCACTCAGAATTCTGTATAAATACATGAGATAATATTAATAATAAGACTTTAATCTTTTTGAGATCAGAGACCATGCCTTGCAAATTTTGCTTCACTAAATCTAGCTTAGTTGTCTCTGTGAATGTTTTTTAATGGATTAGAATTTTTTCTTTAGCTATAGCATACACGTGGGTCAACCCAGCTACAAGTATTTATATAATACATCCTGTGCCTGGTGTTATGCCAGAATTGTGGGAAATATCAGCATAAGACAGCTATAAAAACTTACAATCTAATAGATGGCATATGTAAAATAATTAGTAATAAAGATAGTGCCAGAAGTTTTGCATAGTTGATAAATTCAATTGGAGTTCAAAAATTCAGTTGGATCTTCAGCTGAGTCTCAAAAGATGAGTTACCTTTCAATAAAAGAAGAAATATCACTTCAGGTGGGAAAATTTATTCAAGCAAGGGTAGACTTAACTATAAGTGCTGGTAAGCAGGCAGACTAGTTACCGGGATTGCAGAAGGGGAAAGGATAAGAAACCCTAAAAGCCAATCAAAGGAGCCTGAACTTTACATGAGGGCTTTGAGAAGCCACTGTTGGTTGTTTCATGAAATTTAGTTTGGGAAATCAGATACAGATTGAATAAGAGAAAAGAATGCCTGAAAACTAGGCAAGCAGGAACCACTATCTAGTACTTAAGATATTAGGCCTTAGGTCTGGAAATAAAAGAAAGGGGTATCTAGAATACATTTAAGTGAATCATTAAGCTTTGGATGAATTGTGAAAATGGAAAATGAAGGTATAAGAGGCATCAGACATATTCCAAAATTTCTGGATCAATAGGTTTTGGGTACTCATTGACAGAAACATGTCTATATACAAGAAATGAAAATCAATTTTATTAGGAACTTAATGAGTCTATTTTTAAACAACTTGATTTCAAGATGATGTCTAGATAGTTATAAACCTTGAACTGGAATATGGGTAAGAAGGAGAAGCTAATATATTTGGGGAAATGCCTAATGAGCATTTGGTGCCCACTTGCAGCCCTTCATCTAGTCTATCACGTGGCCTTTAACAAAATATACACTCAAGGATTATGTGTTGACTGAATTGAGATTTACGCTCTGTTGCCACCAGTAAAAAGCAGTTGCATAAAAAATAAAAAATGAGCTCTCTACTCCCAGCCTCCTGTCTTTTGATTATTACTCCATATCAAAAAGTAAATGTTGATAATAACTATCTTTGTGATAAGTGCTAGTCTTTACATATTAATATGTGTATGAGATTGTAAGCATCGAAATGTGTATGGATGTCAAACACTTTAACTCCATATAGACATTCCATAATTACAATTATTTTACGGAAAAGTTGTGAAAAATCAGAGCAACCAAAAAGGTGTGGCTAACTGAACTTAAAAGTAAGCAAATATCAGTATCTAAATTCCCAAACCTTTAAGGGTGCTATTGTAGCAGCATATTGTTCTAAAGAGACCCAGGCACTGGTGATGCAAAATAAATTGTAGTAACGTGTTTGGATAATCTGTGTTTATAAAATCAGATAGAGTGCAGAACTTACTTTGGGAACTGCACTATGGAATAATTGTTAGGGGAACATGGATTCTGTTATTTAATTTTCTCCAAGGACGAACACCTTCATAAAATCATATTCACTGCTCATGTTTTGAAAATTCATCCAACTACGGTTTCAAAACAAAAATCATCCTGACCCATCTTACCTCGTGACTCTAGTAGTAAAGAAAGAGACCTTGTTGGCCGACTACAAGTGCAGTCTGTGTATCTCAAAAACATTGCTTTAACTCTTTTGGAAGAATTTAAAGTTAAAAAGAAAGGCATCCTTATGTGCCCTTTACCTGTCAGGAGTTTACTGTGAAGTATAATTTAGTTTTTATCTTTGGCTCAGAAGCCACATTTCTCAGTTGCGGAGTACATTATACCTCTGATTAAGATCAGCTGTGGTTCATTTTGGACAGCAGAAGCAGGAACATCCAAGTAATTGCAGTGTGGCTCAGAAGAATTCAGAAAGAGCGTAATTGGCTTAATAAATTTCCTTTGAAGCAAAGGAACTTAAATATCCTGAGCACCACACAAAGTTTTCCAGATTCCAGATTTCGTGTAGTCGTCAGCGTGGCAAAGTCTCAGCTAAGTGGGAAAATACAAGCTGTGGTTTGGGGCTTTCCACTCTCTGTTGGTCCTTTGCTCCATTCCTTCTGGGCCAAATGTTTTTATTGCAACCTCTCTTGGGGGCTTCAGTGACTTTAGTGGGCCTGTTCCCAAAGTAGCTTTCCAAGTTGTAGATCTCTAGAGCCCTGCTCTACTCAATCCAGTGTGTCAAAACATGCTTTCCTGTCTTTTCCCTGGAGGACTCTGGTATGCCAGGTAGGTGTAACAGTGGCCCATGTGATTGAGGGGACCTGTTTCCAATATGTGTGTCTTTTATATAAAACATATTCAAGCTTGGTGGGGGGACTTGCTAACATTTTCTCTTATTGATTTTAATATAATGGTTACTTTTACATTGCTTAAATAGCTGTTTGAAACTGAAATTTTCTCCCTACTAAACTTGTCATTTCTTTGGCTCACCTCATTGCCACCCATCTATAGTCCATGATCAAAATCACTGTAGCTACTATGGGGCCACTGTGTAAGTTTTATTCCCGAATATGACTGAACACTCAACGCCATTTGTCTTTTATTCCCAAACAGACTGATGTGGAGTGCGAGGCTCTCTGAGAGTGAGTTTTGTTTGATATATGTACTAGACATCAAGGGTTAGGTGAAAAAAAGGGTTGTTAATTAAATACTATAAACATGAGACACCCCTCTCCAGAAAACTGTCCTTTATGGGCAGGAAGGGTGCATAAATATGAAACAGGGACACCAGAGACCAGTTACTCTTCATATAAATATAACAATGGTCATCATAAGAAGAATGACTTAAAAACAAATCTCTCACTTCACTAAACTTTGTGATAATTGGAGAAAAGCTATTTCTCTCACTTTGATGATCCTTGAATTCATCAGGTGCTTCTCTAGAGATCAGTAATCATGTTTAGAACATTCTTAATTCTTAATTCTCTTAATCTGCAGGCAAATCATTACAAAAATGCCACATAAAAATAAAATCTAATAGAAATAAAGTGTAGTCAATTAGAGCCAATGTGCATTAAATTTTTAAATAATAATGCATTCCCTGAAACAGTGTGCCCAGAGTCTTCACATTGACCCAGTGGATTTGGACGGATACTGTTGCCATCATTGTAATTTTCTAAACAGGAAACTGGGACTCAGAATGAATTGCCACAGGTTTTATGTAGCAAGAATGTGACAAGTCCAGGACATTGAACAATAGCTTTCTGACTTTTCAGCCAATTCTTTTCCTCTAAGAGCACGAATTCTGTCAAACCTTGATCTAGTGAAATGCCTTCCATGTCATGCCAAGGCATGTATGGCATTTTGCTTAAGCAAAATATCCAGCCTCGAAAACAGAACGGTTTCACAATTCAGACCTTCTAGCTGGTCACATGCATCTAGAATTTCCAGGTCTGCCTTATTCATATTTTTAAATTGTTTGACAGTCATTAATTTATTCGTTCAATAAATATTTATTAAATGCTTATTTTTTAAAACCTGGCACTGGTTTTGTTGTTGTTGTTGTTTGGGTACTAGGGATTGAATCCGGGATGCTTTACCACTAAGCTACATTCCCAGTTCTTTTTATTTTGACCCAGGTTTTCCTAAGTTGCTTAGGGTCTTGCTAAGTTGCTGAGGCTGGTCTTGAACTTGCCATCCTCCTGCCTCAGCCTCCAGTGTTGCTGGAATTGCAGGCATGCTCCACCAGTCCACACCCATTATATACACTAAGGATACAAAACTGAACAAAATAAACAAAAATGTCTGTTGTTGTGGGGGCTTTTATGCCCCTGGAATATGATGGAGGGAGAAACACAAAATAAATAGTAAACATTAAAAGCAGATAGGTTATGTCATTTGACAAATGTTATCAGTACTGTAAAAAAACCGGACCAAGATGATGGGGCTTGAAAGCTGGAGATTCCTGAAATTCCATAACCCTGGGCCAATACTTTTCTTGGCCCTTGTTATTTTTATGCAGCTTGGGAAAAGTGAGGCTTATTTAAGATTAGTCATAAAATATATGTGATTTCAAGAGCTACATGCTTGCTGTCAGAGGATGGAACGTGCACAGAATTACTTTAAGTTCTATGTCCTGCAATTCTATTCTCTCCTCTTGGTCCCAATCTCCAAACTTTCTGTCTCAATCCTGGCTACTACTTTCTACAACTTACTGGGCGGCCACACCTTATCTTCACCTAGCACGAACATGCAATAGGCCCTGCTTGCAGTCGCTGCGCCAGATCAGTTTCCAGCTACCACCATTTCCTATGTGCTTCTATGGTCCCGAAGATCAAATGCAGCCTCAGCCTCCCTGCCTCAGTACATGGAAGCTGTATCCTGTGCTCTCTCCACCCACAGTTCCTCCTCATCTTCAAAACTCAGTCCTCATTCTCCTGTCCACGTATACCCCAGGCTGTCCACCATCTCCCTTTCCTTCTTTCTGCCTTGTTACACACAATAGCTTCCTTATTAGTATGCTGTTCAGGACTCATGCTTCATCCATTGTACTAGATTTTCCCTGGTTAAAAGTACATGTTTTCCAACTAACCTGGTTCTTCTCTACACATTTGCATTTGTTTTACTCAGATAATGGAATCTTAGAATCAAAAGGGACTTTGGAAGCCTGTCTCCTCTCCATTGTGGAAGTACATTCCAAAACATCCCAGACTGGCTGTAACGTACTTTATCTTATCCAAGAGGCGTGACTGGCCTGACAATTTTAACCCCTTTCTGCAAGCCCACCACCCTCCTGCCTCTCCCCTAAATCTCACAGGATAACTGTAGCTGCTTTTTTCCAAAGAAGGAAGGGAGGAAGGGAAAGAGAGAGGGGAGCTAGTAGGCCAAAACTTAACTTTTTTTCCAGTTTCAGCCAAACATTGCTGTATAACAAATCATCCCAACACAGAGTGGCTTAAAACAAAAAAAAAACGATTTATAATTTTTCAAGATTTTGAGCCTTGTGGTATTCTCCTGTTGCCTGGATTCATTCATATGATTTATTCATCTGGTATCTTAGCTAGCTGATCCAAGATGGCTTAACTCATGACGTCAGGCAATTCACATTATCAGGGAAAGCATCAGACCTCCTTGTGGCCTATCCCTCTCTACTAGGCCAAGAGAGGCTTCTACACAAGGTAATGTTCTCAGATTTCTGAAAAAGGTAAAAGGTAATCTGCAAGGCCTTTTAAGATCCAGCCTCAGGAGTTACGATGTTGTTTCTGCTGCATTCCACTTATCAAAACAAATCTCAGATTCAACAGGAGGAAAACAGATTTTTTCCTTTGAGGGTCAAAGTCATATTACAAATGTGTATGCAAGTCTGCACACATCTCAACACTGGGCCATATGGAGCCCTGTCCAGGGAATGGAGGCCCTTCCTCCCTTCTAAGATAAATCTGTGCTTCTGGGGCCACCCTGTCTATCTGCTAGGGGTGTGCACTCCCTCTCCTGTGCCATTTTCCTATGTTACTGGTTCTTTCTTACCATCATTTAACCATATGGAAGTTATTTCCATAATGAATTTAAACCTGCTTCATACACTTAATGGTTTTCCACTGCTCTGAAAAAATGTTGGTCTACATTTATAAGCATAGCCCATCACCTTCATTTTTAGCCATCTTGCTTGAAATGAAGTATGCTGCAATTTCATGGTTCCCATTCCCAACACCCATCATTGATCTTCTTTTCTCTTTGGTTTCTCTAACACCACTGTTTCCTCATTGTCCCTCTCTGATTACACCTACTAGTTTTCCTCCTTCACTCATTGAAACTTCATTTTCCCCAAATGTCAGTTTTCAGCTGTCTTTATACTCTGTACTCTTTCATGATGATAACATTTGGAGAATATTATTGGCCAAATTTTATTGTTATACCATGTACCTGTACAAATATGCAACAATGAATCCCACTAAAATATGTAATTATAATGCACCAATAAAAATATGGGGAACAAAGATGGAAGCATTTATTCTTCGGACTTCAACCATGCTTATAGCATTCTCATACATGTTCCACATGGTTTGTGAGATGTTCCCTAGCAAAACTGAGCCTACTTGCCTACCGAGGCAGCCCATTTTTTATTCATCTTTCTTCTTTCTGTCATTTCCCCATCTTCACCCCTGTGCATACTTGGAATTGCCACCAGGAAATCTACCTGTACCAAGTTAATTTGTCTCAGTTTTGCTTTTGAAGAAATCCCCCAAACTCAGATAATTTATATCCTAAATATTTGTAGAATCTCTCCTAACTCCTTAATTCAGATGCTCATCTGATTACTTCAGGAATGCTTACCTTGTCTCTGTGATGCTAATTTTGCCCACCTCCAATTTATTCCTGTCACTTGAAGAAACAATCTTTAAAGAGGCACCACACCCTCTTTAAAGGTTTCAATAATCCCTAACTTCCTCCTCTGTATAATAAATCCACATTTCTTAAAGTGGATCAAACCCTGTTTACTCATCCAGCCTCAACTTATATTCCAGCTATACTGAGCTACATGCATTATCAAAGGAGGGTGGTTTTTCTTGCTTCTAAGGCTTTGCTGATGTTGCACCAGGATACGACCTATTCAGTATTGCAGTAGACACTTACAGCTTTTCTTTTTCCTCTAAATTTTAAGCAACCAGGAAGGGTTGTGTTTTATCCATTCTCTATCTCTATGATCTGCTGTAAATGCCCAATAGGTAGATTTTTTTTTTAAAGAGAGAGAGACAGTGAGAGAAAGAGAGAGAGAGAGAATAAATTTCATTTGGTTTTTCATCTGGTTTTCCTTGCTCCAAACTTAGTTGTGTATGTGGTGCTGGGTCTCCAACCTGGATCCTTGAGCTTACCAGGCAAGCACTGTAACCCCTGGCCCACCTCTCCAAGCCCCAGGTAGAATTTTTTAACAATTAGTCTATCTGACGTTTAATACTTTGAATAGTAGTGTCACTTCTTTTCTCTAAACTATTCGTAAGTATAAAACTCATTTATACTATGTAAAAGTTTGAAAATATTGAAAAAGACTATAATCTTTTTAATATAATTTGTTATGTTTTGATGCATTCTCTTTTAACCATCTATGTTTGCCATAGATATTGGTTGTTTAATAATCTGAAATAAAGATACAACAATTTAAAAAGAACTAAAATTTAGCACATACAATGAGCCAAATACTATGCTAAGCATATTATATACGTTAACCCATTCATGATGATCTTGTGAGACAGGTACTCTCACTTATCTCCATTTTATAAATAAATAAACTAAGGCAAGATGGTAATGCTAAGTAAAGTCATAACTTGAATTCACAAAGTCTGGTACAAAAGTTTGTGCTGTCTTTCATGGAGAGGATTAAATTAGGACATAGAAAGCACTTGGAACAATGTCTGGCACATGTTACAAATTCAATAAATGTTATATGTTATTATTGCTATCGTAAGGAGAATAATGATTAAGTATCTTTCCGTTTAATAGACTACAGGTTTCATTACATTGGGTAGCTTTGAATTTAGTGATAAATAATTTTTCATCCTACATGAAATGTTATTAAATATTTTTTTAAAGAGAGAAGGACAGTGAGAGAGAGAGAGAGAGAAAGAGAGAATAAATTTTATTTAGTTTTTCATGTGGCTTTCGTTGCTCCAACAGTTCATTGTGTTCGTGGTGCTGGGGCTTGAACTCTGGTACTTGCGCATGCCAGGCAAGCATTGTAACTGCTGAGCCACCTCACCAGCCCCTGTTATTAACTATTATTTCTTATGAAAACACAATATTTTACACAATGAACCAGAAATAATTAGTTCTTTTTTTGACTATATTTCTTTTAATTTTTTCTTGGTATTATCTTTAGGCATTAAGCTTTTTTCCCTTTGTTTTTTAATAATATATTTTTAATAATATATTCCCAGAAATAATAATTATGCCTTAAAGACTTTGAACATTTTTATGGTTCTTTATGCACAGCAGAAATTACTTTGCAAAGGCATTATAACAATGTTTTAAGGAGTCTGTTCAATAATTCAATAATTGCATTGTTATAAAACTTATTTTCATTAATAAAAGGACTATACAAAATCATTTCTTTTGCTTTTCAATATGACAGACATTCAAATGTTGAAATTTTTAAAAATCTATGTCTACTCAACTTGTACCCCTGTACAACAGCCTCTTAGTTCTTTTTCAGACATGCTTTCTCCATACTAAATATTCTCAACTTTCTTTTGAATATCTCTGTCCAACAAAATTACCAGGCTCTTAATCTGAGTCACAATCTCCTAAATACATTCCATTGTGCCTATGTCCCTCTGACTTTGGAGATTCCAGACATGGCCTAACAAGCACAGAGCACAGAGAGGCTATCACTGTGCTTGACCAGGGCATCTATTTCTAGAAATGCAGAATAAGGTCACATTAGCATTTTTGGCACCAAAATATGCTGTTGGCTCATGTTTAAGTACTGTTAACTAAATCCCCCTTGACTGTTTCACATGAACTCCCATTAAGTGAGGTTTCCCACATCCTGTACTAACATAGACAATAGTCTGCAGTTGAGTAAAGTTATTTGCATAGGTTCATATTAAATTTTATATTTATTATTTTAAAATGTTCAGATGTATATAAATCCCTACATATATATTGATAAGCTTCTAAAGTCTCATTATGCTTTTTGTGTATTTACTCAAGTCTTTAATATAGTATAAGATAGTCAGAAGTAAGGAGTCTTATGGTGTCAAAAAATCAGTCTTTGGCTGTAGCTGATTAGCTGGCAATGAATCAGCAACTGTGGAGCCACCTAAGTACCTTAACATTAACCACATTTATCCATCTTATATCTGAAGATACCATGGGAAACTCTTAAAGAACTTGCTGGAACTAAAATGAATCATGATTATATTTTTTCTATTTATTACTATTAGAGTGATTTTATAATTCTGTCTAAAAAGACAACAAGTGATTTTAATCTGGATCTCATAGTTATCTCTATTTTCTAAGTGCTTATGACCTGGCACATAGTAATGTTAAATCTTATGGTGATCCCATGTTTGTATTTCTTGACTTCCCTGCAAAATTATTAATTTTTCATGGAAAAAGGTCACATATACTTTTTTTGTGTTTTATAAATAAGGTAGCAGATTCAGCTATTAATTATTGATTACTTCAGCACCTAAATAAAAACTGATAAAATTATAGATAAAATAATAAAATAAAATTATCAGATTTTTCTCGTAAATTGCATTAGCTTTTCATTGCTGTGATAAAATACATGACACAAACAACTAAGAGGTGGAAAGGCTTATTTTCTCTCACTGTTTAAACGGTTTCAGTTAGTTGATTCCATTGTTCTGAGCCTAAGGGAGGTGGAACATCACAGTGGGTAGATGTGGCAGAAGAAAGCTGCTCAGGTCATGGCAGCCAAGAAAGAGTGAGAGGGAGAGAGAAAGGGCCAACAACAAGATGTACTCCCTAAGGACATGCCCCCAGGGATCTGCTTCCTCCAACTAGGTCTCACTTGCCTACAGTTTCTACTACCTCTCTGTAGTCCATTCAGATTATTAGTCAGTCCATCAAATGGATGGATTCATGGATGAGATTAGAGCTTTCATGATCCGGTCATTTCTGAAAAGTCCCACCTCTGAACATTACTGCATTGGGGATCAAACCTTCAACACATAAGACTTTGGAGGACATTCTATATCCGAATAATAACATATATAAACCAATGTAATGTTATTTTAGTAACATTAAATTACCAATTAGATGATTATCTAACCATATCCATGGGAACTACTCTCAATCACCTTAGAATTAATCAAAGTAATTGAAACATTATTGTTAAAAAATGTTAATTGCTTCATTTAACTTCCAGGGTGCTTATTGGTTCTCCTTTAGTTGGCCAACCCAAAACCAGAACTGGAGATGTCTATAAATGCCCAGTTGGAAGAGAGGTATCATTACCATGCATAAAGTTGGATCTCCCAGGTATGTAAATTCAAATAGTCTCATTCTAAATCATGCCCAGTATTCTCAATGAAAATAATTTTCAAGTGATTCAAGAAAGTATAAGAAGTAATCTCTAATCATTGTTTAGCTATCCTAATTCACCTATGATAACATGTCAGTTCCTTCTGCTCTTAATTTCCGTTAGCCTGTGTTTTAGTCACCGATTTTTTTTTCTATCACCGAAAGACCTGACAAGAACAAGTTTAGAGGAGGAAACGTTTATTTTAGGGCTAATGGTTTCAGAGCTTTCAGTCCATAAACAGCTGCCACCATTCCTCATTGCCCAAGGAACATCATGGCAGAAGGGTGTGGTGAAGGAAAGAGCTCAAGATATCACACCAGGAAGCAGAGGGAGAGCTCAGCTCACCAAGAACAATATATAACCCCAAAGGCATTGCCCTAGGGACCCACCTCCTCTACCATACTCTACCTGCCTACAGTTACCACCCAGTTAATAATCCCATCAGATCAGAGGCTTGATTCACTGATTGAGTTAAGGATTTCATGACCCAATCATTTCATCTCTAAGCCCCCTTGCATTGTCTCATACATAAGTTTTTTGGGGACACCTAAAAGATAACGATAACATCTAAACGATAACAGCAGGTCATTATGAAATATCCATAGATTTAGAGTGTCTTAAACTGGTTGCATCACTTCTACCTCTCTGCATTATTTGTGTCCTTTGTAAGCCAGGGACAACAAAAGAACTTCTCCAAGTAAACCAGTCCCTCACATTCCACAACATTTAATTTAGTGCTTGGTTCTTAAAGGGAAATAGGGGAGAGAAATTGTAATAAATAAATTTAATTTTAAATAGACCATGATGAGATTAATTGATGTTGAAGTAGATATATTTGATAGAAATATCACTATAATTGAAGCATGATTAGAGAACTGGGTATTAGAACCCTATTAGTGTTCTATATAATTTTAACTACCTTGAAAATGATTCCTGGCTCTAAGGGGTTTTTGCAAATATTACATTTTAGTTCTTCTTTTTATTAATTTCCTATTTATTCATTATGAGCATTTTTTCCTTTACAATCATGAAAAATTGTTGCAAGAGCTGTTTTAATACCTTTGCCTGGTAATTCCAACATCTGGAATATATCAACATTACTTTCCATTTATTACCTTTCCTTGAGTTATATTTCTAAATTTCTTTTTATGTGTGGATTTTTTAATAATAACCTGATTATATATTTGAATTACAAGTGTGAAAGTTTTAAATTCTTTTATTCGCCTTTGAACAGTCTTAACTTTTTGTTTTAACAGACAATTTGGCCAAGTTCAATTTACAAATGCTGAGTTTACTACAGTGAGAAGCAGTTACAATCTCTATTCAGTTCCGAGGTCCACTCTGGGTTTTTGTTATTCAGGTCATCCGCTTATCTGGACAGAATACATATGCATATATTAAATCTGTCTTTTTGTGTTTCTTTTTCTCAGGATATCCCTCAACACACACTTTGCAGATTCTACCATTGTCCCCCAAGTTCTATCCTCTTTTTCTTCAGTATAATAAGACTGGGAATTCTGTTAAGATTTTTGCCACTGAGTTGGTCTTTCCTTAGAGAAAAGGCCAAAATAAAAACAAAAAGCCAAACAAAATAAAACACCCTGTGCTAAGTTCTTCTTCCCTGTGTATATAGTTTCCTTTCTAGTTTCTGCCTGGTTTTGGTTACTTTCTAGTGCCTTCAGATCCTTATTTTGTACATACTTTTTCCTTTTCATAGAATTTGTAGTTGCTGTTTGCAAAGTTGTGTTTCCTTAATAAGAGCTACTCATCTATTACTGGAAACCAAAATAGAATGTTAAATTAGCCTGGAGATTTTAATTACCTCAAGGAGAACCGGGAAGTTTCTGTTGTATCCCCTAATTGTCCCAGCAATGCTGCTCCTGGGTCAATCCTTATATGAAAAATAGAATCCAGATTATTCAAGACCAGTGTATCTAAGAACCCTGTTCCAGGTGCTTTCAAAGCAAACCAGGCTACACTCTTGGACAAAGACCAATCAATGCTCAGTTTAGGAAGAAAAACTGATCATTCAGAAACCTCTGTTTCATTGTCAAGTTTAAATCTATACTATAAAGGTAAGAACAAAGTTTAGGCTTGAACAATGAGATAATTTTTTCTTGAACTTGAATTTATCCCTTTCAAATATTTATGCCCTCTAGAATACAAGGTTTAGAAGCTTTTGCTTTTCCTATCCAACTTTTTTAAGAAAAAAATGTATGAATAGGTGAATTTTTTTTTTTTTTTTGCCAATTTGTCAGTTTGGTATACTATAGACCCAGAATTCCTATTTGAAATGTCAAATATAGTACTTTCATTATATTTTCTTTATCCAAACTTCCTGGCAACTTCTCCAATCTTATTTCAGTTTTCTTCTCTAGTTTTTCACACGTTTCCTCTTTTCTTGGCAGAAATCACATTTCACCATTGATTATTTATAACAAAAAATATATGTTTATATTATATTATGATCCTATGAAATTAAATATTTTCTTTATTTTAATTAGCAAAAATGTGTGAAAAGCAGTTCCACATTCTCATTGCCCTGCTAGTTCTGCATTCTTTCACAGTTCAACGAAACTATTTGAAACAGTGATACAGACAAAGTTTCTGGGACATAAGCCAGCTCTTCTGCATTAGCTTACTCATTATATCCTTAGTAAAACTTGGAAGTCTATTTAGTTGAACCAAAAGAAGAATGTGCAATAATATGAGCAAACCAAATAGGATTTCAAATTTTTTATTAGTTCATTGTAGTTATATATAATATTCGTATTCATTTTGACATAATTGTACAAATATGGAATATAATTTGCTCCAATTCACTCCCCAGTAGTTCCCCTTTCCCTCCCCACATCCTCTGCTTGTTCTTCTTCTACTCTACTGATCTTAATTTCACTTTCTGAACCTTATTCTCACTCTCATTAAACTCTTTGTTCTGTTTTGTAGTTAATACATCAATTCCGAATGTCACAGAAGTAAAGGAGAACATGACATTTGGATCGACTTTAGTCACCAACCCAAATGGAGGGTTTCTGGTAAGAAAAGAAAGAGTAAAAATATTTCATAACAACAGGCATGCTCTCATTATACATCTTTTTGAATCTGTACATTTGTTCTATCATTTTAAATCTTATCGTTTTTGAATTTTAAATTTTTTAACAGGCTTGTGGGCCCTTATACGCCTATAGATGCGGACATTTGCATTACACAACTGGAATCTGTTCTGATGTCAGTCCCACGTTTCAAGTCGTGAACTCCTTTGCCCCTGTACAAGGTACAGATTTTATGCAATCTTCTTGCATGTTTGAAAGCATAAGTAATGAATGAGACGTATGTATACACAGGAGCATACCAAAAAGTTTCAAGTGTTTTGTCAGCCACCAGCATTACCAATTTAGGTAAATGTTTGCTTTGCCAGCATATCACCAACCTTCGTAGCTATTTTTGGAATTGATACTAAGTGTAACTTCGTAGCTAAAGCTGTCACAGTACTAGTATTTAAAGGGTGAGTTTCTTGGAGGAAAGGAACTTTATTTGAGATATTCACAGAATGAGAAGCCTTATATCAAATTAATATTGAGGAAATTTCCTAATACAACTCTCATACAGTATTAATTAAAATCAGTTTTACTTGGCATGACACCCAAAATAATTCTAACTAAATGCAATGAGTATTTCTTTCCTCCTTTACTTACCTAAAACTATTTTTCTAATTATGAAAACATTGTGTCCACTTCATAGAGCATGAGTTCACCTTTTAAGATGAGTCCTTGAGAACACTTCATAGACTTCTGAAAGGATAGATTCCAAATTTGCCTGATTTGCACCTTCTATTGCAGAATGTAGCACCCAGCTGGATATAGTCATAGTGCTGGATGGTTCCAATAGCATTTATCCCTGGGAAAGTGTCACTGCTTTTTTAAATGACCTTCTGGAAAGAATGGATATTGGTCCTAAACAGACACAGGTATGTGACTTTGCATTTTTATTTCTTTTGTTCAGAAGATGAAAATGCATGGATTTTTTAATAAAGCAAAATATTCTGAAACCAGTTAATGGAGCAAAAACTAAGGATGAATTTTATAGGGCATCTCTGTTTTATTTCTGATGAAAGGAACATGTAATTTTCTAAACACAGAGTATGAAAACTTCTATTTTCATTACTCTTAGAAAATGTAACCTAATGATCTCTATAAACTTATGATTTAATTTTTCATTGTGAAATAAATGTAGCCACCTTTGGTAATATCAGAACAGGGTTTCAGAGTTGTCAGAAACTAATCTGAAGTTTCAAAGAACCCATCACAGTGGGAGACTATACTATCTCCTCCCCATACTGTATAAACAAATTAGTAACTGACCACTGAATGTTTCTTAACATTTCTTTCCTCTATATTAATTTATTTTCTTCAATAAAAAACAACGCTCCAGGCTCTAGCTATGGAAAGTCAAACAGTTGCTGGAGTTGTTCTCCATCAAGCATCTGTTTCTGAACACATCCCTTTTATTTCCTCTAAATGAAGTGGAATTTCTTACACAACTCTTTCACTTTAGACACTGAGTTCGCGTTTAATTAGTTTAATGTTTTTTTAAAACTTATGTCATCACACATCTTAAAAACACAGCAGACACAACAGATAATAGGCAAAATAAAATGGCAAAAGGCAGTCAGTGCCCAGAAGGCAGGAATTAGCACTAGAACCAGCATCTAAAAGGTTTCTGCATGGTTTGAGAATGACTGGAGAGCATGGGACACTCCAGGACTATACCTGCAGTCCACTGAGCTGCCCTTTCCTTTCTCAGACTACTTTGGGAGAAATTTCTGTGGCACTGAGAAGCAGTCTTACTGTATCAGTGTTAGTCACAACCAGGTTTTGTTTTTTGTTTTTTGTTTTTTTTTTTAAGAGAGAGGAGAGGGAAAGAGAGAGAGAGAGAGAGAGAATCAACTTTATCTAGTTTTTCATTTTGGCTTTCATTGTTCCGAGACTTCATTGTGTGTATGGTTCTGAGGTTTGAACTTGTGTCCTCGCACATGCCAGGCAAGCACTGTAACTGCTGAGCGACCACTCCAGCCCCACCCAGGTTTAACTTGGGACACAGTATACACATACATACAGATAGGTGTCCATGTGCTTCTGTGTGGGGAGATAAACTGTTCCATGATACATATAATTTCCCAAAATGATAGTAGTTGAAGATTTCAATAGAACTCAAACCTCAAAGCAGAATATAATTTTGAATTGTTCCAAGGCTGAATAGGTCTCTGTAGAAGGCTAGTTGAAGGATTGGTCATGTATAGCCCGTTGGACAATAGGGAACTTATTGAAATCAATGCAGAATAGTTAAGAGGAAACTGTTTTACATATCACAAAATGTAAATTTTCCTAGTTGCAACCTCTCCTCTGTGAATGGTCACCATCCTAAAATTCCACCCTAGAATTTTAACTTGCCCTTCTTTCTGGAGCAGGTTGCCCTGGATCTCCTTTCTTCTGCTTCTGAAGACACTTCTCCTTTCTTCCTTTTGCTGTTCCTCTATCCTCTCTCACCTCGGTCAATAAGATTTCACAGAGCTGTAAACTGCAAACTAGGAGGAATCTTAAAGGTCTATGATCCCCAAATGTCATCGTAGGAAGGGAATGAGAGGCTGGGTGAATTGCCTGCTGATGACCCATCAAAACACATGCATCTGGAATTGTTGCAGTCCTGTGCTTCTGCTTTCTGAGAGCTTCACTTCTGGAGAAGTTTCAGAGCAGGTCCCATCTAGCATTTCTCCATCCCTTTCCATTTCCTCCTTCTTCCTAGGGCAGCCCCATAGCGGGAACCACACCCAGCTTCCTGGCACGCTCTGCTGCTCCCTGCAGGACATACCTAGAAGGAAATTTCTCTCTCATCCTTCTTCCCTGCCCATCACTCTTCCTGTGATGTGCTCTCTTTCCTTCCACCCATTTTGTCCTTTCCATTTTACCTTCTTATCCAATCTTTCCCTTCCAAAGCTAATAATATTCTCAAAACATCTTTTGCATTTTCTTAAATATGACATAATCTTCTGGATATATTTTTTACCTTTACATTCACTTATCTGTTTTACTCTAAAATATGATTGTGACTATCAGTGAAAATCGATATAGCTGTGAGCAGTTTGAAGTCATTCTAGAACTTCAGAAAGAAGCTTGTCTTAGAATAATAATCACTGCTTCGGTGAAGGCCTGTGCCAGTGACTCAGTCTGGGAACTAATAATCAAGATTTATATGCTCAACTCATTCTGCTGCAATATTTATGTTTTTTACTGTTAAAACTGTAATTAATTTGTTTTAGTAACAGTCCTGATACTACCAGTCAGCGTGGGTTTTTTTCTACCTAGGATCACAAAAAGGCAAGTACTGCTCTTTTCGGTGTTACGAGCTCTTATGTTACTAGTTCATCTGAGGTTTCTTTTGCTCAGTTCGAGAGAGAAATCAGAAAGAGGCAGGCAACACATCTGAATGAGGCTTTGCTGAGCAGGAGAGACCTTTCGTGGGTTAGGGTCCCTGACTGCTTCCTGAGGACACAGATGCATAACTTAACACAGCCAAAAAGGGCGGGCTCACACAGGCACACAGCCTGCTGTTGTACAAGACTGCAGGACTTCAGCACGAATCTTGTCAGTTCTTTGTCCTTGACACGGGGATTTGCACTTCGACAAGGTGATCTGAGTATGCATGTTGAGTTTGTACTCAGCTTCAAAAGATAATAAAGTGCCCACTTCTGCCACTCCAGAAAGGTCATATATGGGTCAAATTCAGGCCTATTGTGTGCTTGTGTGTGTGTGTGTGTGTGTTGGCCAGTATTAGAGGGCTTCGAACGGGGGGCGGGGTGGGAGGGACTCAGCAGCTTCTGAAACCTGGTGTGTTCGTGGGAAACCTCACCTGGGAAATCACAGCCCTCCCTGCTCTGTCTCGCTAAGAAGCGATTCGGCTTGTCCCCCAGAGGAATTCCAGCCTGCCCAGGTGGGTTTCATGGAGTTGTGTGTATTTCTTGAAAGGAACAATAGCTCTATTCACAGGACAGGGGGCCAGCCCTTAGAACCCAGAAGCCACCAGTTAATGCAGGGTGGAACTGAGAGTGGAATCACAGTTACTTGGTTTTAGGACCCCGTTCCACACACAGGAGCATCTCTTAAAGCAACATTGGACACTGTCATGTGTGGTATCTTTTACCTTTACCCAAAAGAACCTGCTTTCTAAAGAGGGGAACTAACTGTATTTCTGAATTTTCATGTCATGTTTTGCTTGCATCACTTACCGTGAAGATTAAACATACTCGCTTATTCCTTTGTTTGGATGTCTTTACTGAGGCTGAGCTACGAGCCAGCTCCATGCTAGGGCTTGGGGTGACAGTAGAACATAGACGGACGTGACTGCTACCTGAAAGGCCTCTGTCGTCCAGGACAGCGTTTCTCCAAACATGACTCAGGGGATTCCTGCTTCCAAAATGACCTTGGTGCTAGACTGTATCGTAGACTTTCAGAATCGCAATCTCTAAGGGTGAACATGTAGACTCTGTAATCTAGACAGCATTTTTTTGTTGTTTTTGTTTTTGTTTTGTTTTGGTAGTGCTTGGGATTGAACCCAGGGGCTCACATGTGCCAGGCAAGAGTTCTGCTACTGAGTCTCATCCCCAGCTCTCTAACTTGCTTTTTAAATAAGCAACCCACATGATTCTTTAACAGGATAGTGTGAGAAACACTGGACTAATGCAGTATGGTTATGTCAAAGCATGTGTGTGTCAGTTTTTGCCCTATATTTTAGATTATAGGCAACTCACAAGAGCAAAGACTATCTCATCTCTTACCCACATCCATGACCAGCCCAGAACTCTGCTGTAATAATGAACCTTCAGGGACACTTGTTGAATAAATTTGTGTATCATAGTAAATGCAGTGTTGTATTTGTCTCTGGTATGGACATTTAGTGAGAGTTTTTTCAATGACTCATGGCATGTTTAATATTCCTTTAAGCATATTAACTTATACTTTAGTTTTTATTGTTCATTTTGGAATCTCTTCTAATCTTTTCCTATTTTATCTGAAGCTGTATCTAGGATTAATTTCACAAATAATTCTCTAAAATAAAGGAATTGTATCTAAGCTATTACATTTGTTAAATAACATTAAATAGGCTTGTAAGTATAACATGTTTAAACTTTCTTTAATAGCTGATATTCTTTCAGTGGATTCAGAAAAGAAATTCATTTGTAGAAAATTTGAAAAGATATTTCAGAGAAATATACACTAAAAAAGTGTTTGTCTTTCATATGGTCTCACTGAAATCCTGAAAACAGAGAGTTAATTTTGACAACTTTGTTTTCCCTGATGGATTGTTAATATAATTTAATAAATTTGATTTCTCTTCATTTCCTTTGTTTATATTTGAATGTTGTTTGAATTAAAACACTGAATTCTTACTCATTAGCAGAATTCACTTCTGGAATTTTTCTTTCTCCTTATATTTAATTTTTCAACCTCCATCCCTGAAAGAAACAAAGATAAAAGCAAATTATGAGAAAGATATTCCAGCATAAGTTGCAAAGGTCTAAGAGCAAGAAGGGTAGAGAACTCCTGGACAGCACATCCATATCAAAGATATGAGGGCATCGGCAATGGCATTGATAGGGTCTGTTATGAGGATTTCTCTGTAGAAAGATCCTACCAAGAATGGCTTCCATGGGATCATACAGAATCTTGACATGTGTCTATCAAATCAGGACACAGTCAACTGGTGTCTGACTCCTGCCTGAAATATGTGAAGGGCACAATAGCAGTGTCTAGTGGCTAACAGGCAAGTCATAGAAGAGGTTGCTGCACTGGCGTCAGCCTGTGTTCCCAGAATTTGTTAGAACAACAACAAAAAGAGTGTGCGTCACTCAAACAGAGCCAGCATGAGGTCATGTTAGGTCCTGTCCGTAGAGTCTTCTGGAAGTAAGTGGATGCATCTGCAGAGAAAATCAAAAGGCATCTGTAATTTCTACAGTCATCAAATGCACTCGCTCAGGGAAAGGATGCAGGTGAGACATCTCAGTCAAGAGAGCCTCAAAAGAACCCACAAAGATGTGGTAACAGTGGTCAGGACTTGATTCATCTCAGGATAGTACCAGTCCAGGAAGGATTTCTGTGCCTCTTACTTTCTCTTCTCTCCCCCTGTCCCTGGAGAGGTAGAAAGTAGAGGTGGACATCTAAGGGAAACAAGTACAGAAACAAAACAAACAAACAAAAAAGCCCTGCATGCCTTTTTCTTAACCACAGGCTTCTCCTATAAACCCTTAGTCAGAGCAGGAGAGAAGGTTTAACTATAAGTTCCCATGTTTCATCTTTTGAATTTTGTTTTTAATTTAAAGTTATATGAAATATTTACAATTTATTCTTTTTTTGTTTACCTGAAAATATAGCAATTTCATGTGGCACAACTTAAAATATAGTGCCTTACTTATTTTTTATGCAGTGCTGGGGATTGAGCCTCAAACATGCTACCCAAGATCTCTACCTCTAAGCTATATCCCCAGCCCTCCATGACCTTACTTAAACAGATACCTTGAAAGTAAGAATCACAAAGGTCATAAAGGAATTCATCCTCCCATAGGAAAAACAGAAAAACTTCACCCTCCAAAAATTCTAAAGGGATAACAGGTCACAAAGAAAGGTTACTTGCTGATGATACCTCCTGAAATTTTGTTTGCTATATTAATTACAATTGTACACTTAGTACATTAGATAAAGATAAATGGCACCTATTTTCTACAGATGTAAGTTTGTTATTTAGTAATTGCAAATAGTGAAAGACAGTCTCCAAAGATAGGAAACATTCCTCAAATTAATTATTACCTCCAGAAAAAAGGAAGGAAAGGAGGAAAAGAGACAAATGAAAGTGATTGCATGAATGTTTCCATGTGACAATTAATGTACATCAGGGAAATGCAACAGAAGGGATGGGAACATCCACTGTAAATAGTTCCATGTTTCTGTGTGGCCCCATTAGCACTTTTGCAAACATAGTCAAGGAATTTTTGCCAAGCAATCTTTTACCCAAGATAAAGACTATAAAATTGCCTTTAGAAAAAACTACCTATAAAAACAAACCTGAAACACTCTGAGCTTGCCATAAAAAATATGATGGTATAAACATTGTGAAGGTCTCATTGATCCTCAATACCTAAACATAACATTACTTTTAATAATAAATGGAAATGATGTAAATATGTCAAATACGAGTGCATTACCCTAAATAAAGCCAGTAAATTGTGAGACTTGATATAAAAGTGAAATATACTAATGGAACAATGTCTAGATTGTTCACATCAGGAGTGTAGCATAACATTAAACCAAGCAAAATGAATGAGAGAAATTAATTAAATTTTAGGAGTATTATTTATCTTTTTACTGTACATTTTATGTTCTTTTCCCTAGAAGTCTTAAATATGGGGTCTGATTCATTGTTATCTGAGTCTGAAAAGAAGCCACACTGAGCCCTGCAGCCATCCTCTTGTCAAATCATGCTGGAGTCTTTTGAAGTGGTGTAGTGAATGAGGTAGTCTGACTGGCCTCCGGCTCTCCATTCCTCTCCATCTCCATTCAACATGAACCTGGATAATCATTCCAAGTAAAATTCAGATTCTTTCCCTATCGAAAACTCTCTTCTTGTTGCCTGCTGAAAAATATCCAAACTCTCCAGGTGATTTAAAGGCACTGGGCACCCTGTCACTCCCAGTACCTCCAGTTTCCCCAGAGCCCACCCCACTTTTTGCGTTTCAGACTCCTAGTCCCTGCCCTTCCCTGTACGAAATGCGCTGTGCTGGTGATAACACCCTCTGTCTGAAATCCCTTCTCCATCCCACCCTATTACAAAGTGAGCATAATAGATTCAGCTCAAATGTCATTTTTCTGTAATTTTCTTGATTATTTTGCCTACCCTTCCCAAGAAGAAAGCCTACCCCTCTCCTGTTCCCATAGCATTTGCATACCCTTTGCCATTTGATCTTATCACTGCATGGTGGCCTGGCCCTTTGCTTTATGGATCTTCCTCTCCTGGTAGATGGTGAATACTTTGATGACGGAATTGTGCTTTCATTCTTTTATTTATAGAATACAGTCAACAGCTTTATGTGTTGCCTAGCACATACTAGGGAAGTCAAGTCACATTGGAAAAATGGAATTCCTAGACTTTGTGATTCCTCCTATATTAAAAATCATTAGTGCCAGGAGTGGTGTTATACACTTGAAATGCCAGGTACTCAGGAGTTTGAGGCAGGAGGATCACAAATTTGAGGCTAGTCTGGGTAACTTAGACCCCATCTCAAAACAAAACAAAAAGGCTATAGATGCAGCTCAGTGATAGGGTACTTGCCTAGCATGGGCTGGAAGGCCATGTAGTACAGAAAACTTATTGTAGTTACCTCTTTCTCTTACTCTGATCCACTGAGCTAAAAAGGGCTTGTGTATAGCGGACTCCCTTGGGCTCCCCTTTGAATCTTTCTGTTTTTCCCTGCTCTCTATTTAATGTTAACTCTGGTTTTCTGTTTTGCAGGTGTTCACTCATCTCACCCCATTTGTCCCAGCCCCAATTTCTAGCCTTTGCCCTTCTCCACAAAAATGATGACTTTTCTGTTTGCTGTAACCTCTCCTACCTTTGCATTTTTGTGCTGGGGTCACTTTCATTGCAGCATGTTCCTTGCAGCAGGATGCCAGCTAAAGGAAACCTTTTCCTAGGCCCTTTATCATCTATCAACTTTTCTTTTGTTTCTGAGGATTCCTTTCTAGGAACTGATCATCTGTCTTTGAATCAATACCATTTATGTCCCTCTCCATAATTAGAAAGGGTGACGACTGACCTTAGTTAAAATAGCTCCAGCAAGGTCTGCGCTGGCGGTTGACTCAGACTGCAGCCTGTATGTCACTGTAGTCATAGCTCCTGACTTTAATCACCAAAAAGCATGTTGCAGGATAGAGCTTTTGTAGCCTGGTTTGAGAAAATGAAATATACATTGACCCAAAGCTCTTATCACATTAAGCAAGTGTGCATCTTACAGAAACATGGAAAACCTCAGGGTTTTACCATGTCATTCATTCCCTAAAGAAATATTGGGTTTTCTTTTTAATTTGTTAAATATGGACTTACAATTAGGAGGAAATCATTATCAAACAATCAAATACAAATGTATATTCACAGAGCAAGCCAAAGCTGATGCCATTCTATGGTTTCCCCCCTCGAGTTCCCCATGGTTCCATGTTTCACCCTTTTAAACCCCCATGTTAAATGGACTTCTCATGGAAGTTGGAGGTTTCCCTCTGAGTTGATTCCCCCATACTCCTTCTCTGCAGTTTCCTTGATATCCTTCCTATTCCCTCCCCAGCACCTTGCCCTCCTCCCGACATCTCCCAGCATCCTAGGCCAGGTTCCCTCAGTTCATGTAAAAATTCGTACATGTTGAGGTTATTATTAACTAAGCCACCTATTATACTGTATCCAGTTGTATTCTACCTTCCACAAATGAGAGAAAACATTCAGCCCTTGAGTCTCTGGGTTTGGGACATTTCACTTAGCATAATTTTTTCCATCTCCATCCATTTGGCTGCAAATACTATAATATCATTTTCTCTAATAGCCAAGTAGTATTCCATTGTATAAATGTACCAAAGCTTTTGAATCCACTCATTGAGATAGCGGGTTGGTTCCACAATCTAGCTATAGTAAATTGAGCTCCTATAAACATTGATGAAGCTGTATCTCTATGATATGCCGATTCTAACTCTTTTGGGAAAATACCCAGGAGTGGGAGAGCTAGGTCATAAGGCATGTCCATCTCTAAGTGTTTGAGGAGTCTCCACACTGCTTTTCAGAGTAGCTGAATCAGTTTGCAGTCCCACCAGCAACGTGACAGTGTTCCTCTTTTCCCACAGCCCCTCCAGCATCTGTCATTGTTCGTATTCTTCATTTTTGCCACTCTGACAGGAGTGAGGTGGAATGTCAGCGAAGTTTTGATTTGCATTTCTCTTATTGCTAATGATGTAGAGCATTTTCTCATATATTTATGGGTTTTTTGGACTTCCTCCATTGAGAATTTTCTTTTTAGTTCTGTAGCCCATTTATTGATTGGATTACCTGTGATTTTGGTGTTTAGTTTTTTGAGTTCTTTGTATATTCTGGATATTAGCCCTCCATCCAAGATGTAGAAGGCAAAGATTTTCTTCCATTTTGTAGGATCTCTCTTGACATTCTTGACTAATTCTTTAGCTGTGCAAAAGCTTTTTAGTTTAATCGTGTCCCATTCATCTACTCTTGACTTTACTGCTTGCACCACGGAAATCTAAACATTGGTTTTATAATGTTAATCATTGAAAGAAAGTCCAGAAACTTAGCTCATGTTAGACATTAAGATTTATGCTCTTATAACTCTGACTTAACAAAATAGGGTAATAATATAATACTAAATGAGTGAATAATCCCATTCCTTTATATTCTTTGATTCAGTATACTTGATAGCTATTTAAAATATTTGTTTCCTAAACTCCTTTGTCATTTAAGACAGTCATAAAAGTCTTAAAGGTGACTGTGATGACAGAAAAATCAGAACGTCCCGCCTCTGCAATTTCTAGCAGTGCCTTTCCTTTTATATACTCTTACATTTGATGCTTCTTTCTTTCCTACCCCCAAAGGATGAAGTTATTTGGTAATTCACTCACTTTTATTCAGCAGATATTTATGAAATAGCCAATCGATCAAGAATTATGCTACATGTCATGGGCAATAAGAATAGCCACTAAAATTTTGTCCCTGATCTCAAAAAACTTCCAACGTAGAAACAAGGCAAAATCAGCAGAGCACAGTGGTACATGCCGGTATCCTAATGACTTAGGAAGCGGAGGCAGGAGAATCACAGGTTCAAGGCCTGCCTCAATTACTTAGTGATCCCTGAAGCAAGTTACTGAGACCCGGTCTCAAAATAAGAACTAAAGAGAGCTGGGAATGCAGTTCAGTGTTAAAACACTCCTGGGTTCAATCCCTAGTGGCCAAAAAATAAATCAATAAAAGAAAGGAAGGAAAGAAGGATGGAAGGAAGGAAGAAATCATATATAATTACAACACATAATAATATATCATAAATTTAATATAGATGAACAAAGCAAAACAATTAATTGATCTTTACAAGTAGGTAAGTCCTATTTTAGATCAATATTTCCCATACTATGCTATATAAGGTGTTGAAATATGTTCCTTATGAAAATATTCCCTAAGTAAGAATAAAATGCATCGTATCTTTCTTCGAATCAGTAATTCACAGTGCATGCGTTCATGTTAAAGACACTGAGAATATTTCCAAAAGAATTCGCTGAATCTGAAGAGAGTAGTTGGGGATGGAAGTCAAAGAAAGACTTTCTCTTTTGCACCATTTGAAATTTATGGCATCTTTTTGATGATGAGAGAGAGAAAAAGAGAGGAGGGGGAAGGAGGAGAAAGGGATCCTGCTATAAAGATACATGTCTAACTTTATTTTGCTTGCTGTTTTCCAATATTATTTCACATGATTTTCTTCTGTAAAGCCATGCCTATTAATATATGGAGGGTGGGGCTGGAGCAGTGGCTCAGTGGTTATGGTGCTTGCGTGGCATGCGCAAGGACCCAGGTTCAAATCCCAGCACCACGTATACAATGAAGTGTTGGAGCTACATGAAAGACTAAATAAAAATGTTCCTCTCTCTCTCTCTTTCACTGTCCATCTCTCTCTTTAAAAAAATACATGGAGGGGTTCTAGAATGCACTGGGGAAGAACATAAGGGGATATTAGTTTGTAGGGGGAGGGAGTAACTGAAAAAGGATTATAGATCATATATTTAAGTGGAAAATTCAAAAAGTGTTACAAAACTCTAGCTTATGAAAAAAAAATCCATAGCCAATTGTGGGCCGGATTTATGCTATAGTCCAAATCAGCGTTCAGGCCTCTTAGACTTTAGGTTGTCATTACATACCTATTTTGTCTGCTTTACTTAAGAAGTGCAAACCAAATCTCCCTTCCTATTATCTCTGAAAAGGAAAAAAAAGGAATAGTCCTTCCATGTGACTATTTATCCCCACTTTGTATGACAAGAGTCCACAGTAACCATGTTCATCCACTCGTTGCTGATACCATATCTCTCTGCTTGTCATTCTCCCCTAAGAGCGTCCACCTGTGACCCAGTTGCTTCTTTTAGCCACTGTCTTGGATCCTTTTTTCCATTTAGCAAAATGCTTGGAATCGTCCATGTGCATTACTGCTCACCAGCTCTCTATTTCCCTCCCTGGGGTTTGTACCATTCATTCCAATGCAATGGATGACTTCAGGTCAAATATGATGATTACTGTGTGTCTCTCAATTTCCAGAATGGCTGAAATTAATTTAATTATCATTCTTGATATATTTTCCAGGCTTAAGATCACTTTGTTTCCTCCCCTGGTTTTTTCATACTGCACTGCCTGTTATTTACCTAGCTGCCTCATTCAGGAAGCTGGAGATCCTTCATTCTCCATGGTGCTTTTCTTTCTTTCTTTTTTATTTTTCAAGAAGAGAGAGAGAGAGAGAGAGAAACAGTTTTTATTTAGCTTTTCAATTGAATTTCGTTGCTCCGAGACTTCGTTTTGTACATGGGTACTGGGGTTTGAACTTGCATTCTTGCACATGCTGGGCAAGCACCATAACCCCTGAGCCAGCTCCTCCGTGAGGCTTTTCAATGTGAGATAGTGGATGTGCTCATGATTTTCTCTTCCCCACCCCTCACAACGAGTCTTCAACACTTGGCTCACTTTTTATCTCTAATTCTCATTTGATTCTGCTACATATACATTATGCTTATATCAATCCATTTCCTTTACCTTAAATTATAAGCTAAGCGTAGGACTGAAGCTATTTCAGTTGAACAGGGTCTCCCCAGTATTCAGCACAGCATTACGTATGTTTATTTTGTGATTTGACCCTTTTCCTGTAATGGAAATTAATAAACGTTACCCTTTCCTGGGAAAGACTCACTGCAGGCCTTATTCCGTCTGGTTTCCAAGGAAACAAGCAGCCAGTATCAGCCAGGGACCTGCACTGGAGGTCATTTCCCTGAAACTTGGATTTCTACTCCCGCTCTTTTCATTTCCCACACATCTTTTTAGCACTCTCTTTCTGCTTATCATTATTTCCCTGCTATATCAGCTTTCCTTGCTCATGTGAAGTGTTACCGTCATCTAGCAGGAATGTAAGAGGGTCAGCTGTGAGCAGCAGAGCAGCCGCAGTGGATAAAGGAACACGAAAGTATGGCAGGGTCCACGCTCTCTACCCCTGCCTGCCGCTTTGGAACTTACAGTGCAGCTGGGGGATGAAGCACACACAGATAAGTTGCTGAGCACTCAGCAGTCACACAAATCTGCTTCAGAGTTCCAAGAAGGGGCAGGGCAATGTGGGCTTCAAGCAGGTCGGGGACGTTTTGCAGAGAAAGAGGAACCTGAATTAAATCTTCCAAAATGGGTAGAATCTAGCTTAGTTGGAAGGACAGGGGAAACCATTTGGTAAGGTGGAGTTATTCCTGGGGAATCCTGAGGCTGAGGGTGAGTGGAGAAGGTAGGACCACACCATTGACAGTCCAAGGAAGAAAAATTAAATTTTAATTTTTTAAAGGAATCTTGCATTCCAAGAATCAACGTGAAGTTATATTTGTTCTCTTTAAATTAGAATAAAATGTTCTCTTTTAAAATACATTTCAAAGTCATTGATGTAGGCAATGGCAAATGATTGGAGGTTTTAGAACAGAGAAGCAATGTGATGAATATAGATGTTCCCAGTTAATCTTCCAGCCACATGTAGAAGAATTTGAGGAGAATGGAAAGGGAAGGGAGTACATCATCAGTGGAGAGACCAGCTATTGCTGGGGTTCAAGTTCAAGACAATGATGTCTGGCCTGGGCTAAGGTAGGAACGTAGATGATAGCTGCCTGAGAGGATTCATGTGATTTTGATTTATTAAGGAACCACATCTGGTAGGAAATAGGAAGGAATTTGGGGAAGTACAACTGAGTAGCAACAGGGGGAAAGCAAGACTGTGGCTTCCGGTACAGGCCAGACCTCAGCCTAATCTGAAAGGGGGGTTCCACCTTGAGGCAGGGGCGGGTCCTTCATTGCCAGCACTCTGGCAGCGCCTGTGGAGACAGGGAGGCATGGAGAGGGAGGGCATTCCTTGGCCATTTGGGCTCCTTAAACCATTGGGGCAAAGCAGATGAGGAGTCTGTTATGGTTTGGATATGAGGTGTCCTCTAAAATTTCCTACGATAATGCAAGAGTGTCTAGTGGTGAGATGATTGGATTGTGAATACTGCACATCAATCCAGCCTAGTTTGAACAGATTGGGTGGTAACTGTAGGCAAGACGAGCAAGGCTGGAGGAGGTGGGCCACTAGGGGCATGCCATGCCCTGGAAGAGCTCAACTTCTATGTGGCCCTGTCCCCACCCTCTGCCTCCTGTCTTCCATGAATGCAGCAGTGTTTACCATATGTACTGTCTCATCTTCAGCCCAGAGCAATGGATTCAGCAGACTATGAGTCCAAAACTTTTCCTCCTCCAAGTCATTGTTCAGGTATTTTGTTCACATCAACAAAAACCCAACTAACACAGAGTCTAAGGGCGGTCTGTTGAAGAGAATCTCAGGTGGAGTAGTTAGAAGTGAAATACACAGAAGAGATGAGAGAATCATCAGTTTTACTTTCTCTCGTATCTTAACACTTTTGAAAATTAAGCTTATTAAGTAAGATACATGTTAAGGAGAGACGGATGGAGGGATATGGATAAATAGATATATGATAGGTAGTAGACAGATGGTAGATAGAGATGTAAGATATATGGCACTGATCTCTGAAACTTTAGCCAGCTTTTAAATTTTTTACTATTCTTAGGGTGAATATAATTTGTCCAGATAATCGAATAATTCATAGCAGCTTCTATAAGATATGTGAAGCATATTGCAAGGATAAAGTAGTTAACACACATCAGGTGCAAGCAACCTTGTTTGTTTGGTGGGCTTCACTCCCGTTGTGAGCTCTCCTGCCCATGTGTAAGTGAGATGCTGTCTTTCTCCTGAGGAGTTAATAGCTTAATGCAAGAATTTGAAATCGATAAGTGGGAACAAAGTACACTCATTAGTACAAAGAAGTAGGACTGTTGGGCAGTGCTGAAATGTGCAACCCCATTTGAAATTCATGGTCATACTTTTAAAGAGAGACTAACCTAAAAGTTGTGTGGCATTTGCTTAACAAACTTTTGTGTCACAGAAGGTGCACTCAGAGAAGAGGGCTGGATTTACCTGGAGTTGGAAGTTAGCCAAGTGAGTTAATGAAGGGGAAAGGTTAAAGGAGTTAAACTGTTGCAAATAAATGATTGTAGTGATTGGACCGTGGAATCTAGGCTAAATTTTTTTTTAAAAGTAAGATGGATGAATTTATTTGAGGTTTTGCAGTCTTGATGTGGTTAAGAAATTGATGAATTAGGTATACTCAATAAATGAGCTGAAGTAAATGATCCAAGAGGGGAACACTCGAAATTGAGTTAAAGGGCTGCAACCCTTCCAGATGACAAGGTCAAGGATAAGACCTTGGGAATGGATGGCATAGGTGAGTGAGAGGAAAGATTACTGAAGCTGAAGATGTCAAAGATTATCCAGGTAGGTGCAAAACTTCCAAGAATAATGGCTGAAGTGGGAGAGAAAATTTTCAAATATTCTTTAGCCTTCTGCTTAATGAAATAAAAACACAGGGTAATAAAAACAAAATGAACTCTGTAAGATGTCCTGAATGGATGAGCAATTAACTTCCACTGCGCTATTTATTCACCCCACTACCTAGAATTAGTCTTGGTGACAAAATCATTTGACTTTTATTTACATTGAACATTTTTTTATACAAAGACAGTGGAAAACCTACATGAATTCTTCTTAATAATTATCACCCAGTGTCACCCAGGTTTATTAATCAAATCTGTAAGGTCATTGGAGAAAATATTTTAAATCTATGCAAAAGGCAGGGCATGGTGGCGCATACCTGTACTGCCAGCTATTCAAAAGGCTGAGACAGAAGGATCACAAGTTTGAGGCCAGCCTAGGCTACTTAGGTCCTAACCAACATAGTAAGACCCTGTCTCAAGGCAAAAAATGAGAAAGGTTGGGGATGTGGGTCAGTGGTAAACAACTCATGGGTTCGATGTCTGGTATGCACTCTCCAAAAAAAATATGCAAAAGGTAATAAAAATGTCCACACACTTAATTATAGATCAAGGAATAAACTGGATTGGAGTCAGAGGTGTTACCTCATGCATTTTTTTTCAATGTTTTATGTATTTAGTGGTGGTGTCCTACCTTGTTCTCAACACATTTCTGGTCATCTTGGTTCTAAATCGTACATGGTCTCGGGATGGATAGTAAATTATATTGGGTGATAAGTATAATCATAGAAGAGCAGAGTTAACTTACACATAGATTGAGAGATTGCATTTTCATTCAGTAATATACACCTCATCTTTCACTTACATGTATTCTCTACTTCTTTCATATTTATCTTTTAAACAACTAAGCATCATAAGGAGAATTCATAAGTTCTGTTTCTGCCAAAAATATTGTATATTTGTGTTTTATCTTGTATCTAGTGTATCTCAGCATCTCCTTGGATTAGCAGAAAGTAGGAGGCTGTGATGATTAAAGAATGGAGGGTTTTAAGGACACATTCTTGTTGTGGAGAGCCCTGGGATAAGTGATGCACCTCTTAACTAGACACGTTTCTAGGCCTTCACTGTGGGGAATGAGTTTTTAAACTATTTCTTCATTTATGAAATTGAGTCATATAGTAACTTCTGTTGCTATAGTTTGAATGAGAGAAGAAAGTAAAATGAAAAAAAAAATTAAAAATAAAACATACCAGGGCTGGAGCAGTGGCTCAATGTTACAGCATTTGCCTGGCATGTGCAAGTACACGAGTTCGAATCCCAGTACCACATACACAACGAAGTGTTGGAGCAAGGAAGACCATGTGAAAAACTAAATAAAATTGATTCTTTCTCTCTCTCTCTCTCTCCCTCTTTCTCTCTCTAAAAATAAAAATAAGAATAAAAATAAAAAATGAAACACACCAAGTTTGGAGAGGTGGCTCAGTGGTAGACTGCTTGTCTGGTATGTGCAAGATCCACATATACAAATAAACCAGGACCACATATACAAATAAATGAGGAAAAACAGAAATCAGATGAAAAAAATTAAAACAAAAACAAAAATAACACACCAATGCATTAATGAAACAAAATCTGGGGGTAAAATATAACACACTGTTCTTATTTAAGCCTACCAGAATCACTCGGTAAACATTGTTGAACAGATAAAACAGTCATTTTATAAGTTTAATAATAGCACTTTTGTTTTTGTTCTTCAGATGACTAATATGCATAGAACGGTCAAGATTATTGCTGTCAAAGTACAAGGATATATGTCCTGATAGACTTTTTGAGCCCATCTAAAAGACTGAAATGTATTACACCATACCTCCATGTTTCAACTCAAGAAAACAGAAATGGAATCTTACCGGATGCATAACTGACAGTGGTTTGGTATTTCAGGTTGGAATTGTACAGTATGGAGAAAATGTAACCCATGAGTTCAACCTCAATAAGTATTCATCGACTGAAGAGGTACTTGTTGCGGCAAAGAAAATTGTCCAGAGAGGTGGCCGCCAGACTATGACAGCCCTTGGAATAGACACAGCAAGGTACATGGATTAAAAAAAAAAAGTAAAAAACTATGCAAAATAGCTGCTCATGATTTTGACCTTTGAACTTGGTAAAACTTAATGTCAACTTCTTTTGAATTAGATTTAGAAGATTAGCTACTAGGAAATCAAGTTTTTCTGTAATGCAATCTCAACACTTTGAACTATTTCCTGTTATTATAAAAAGTGGTCATCAATTGGATGGAGAATCAATTTTTAAAAAATCACTGGAGTCTGTTGCATAGTTCTTGGGTACTGAGACTTAATGTTAGTTAACATTTTCCCATTTACTCTTTGTTTTCAACTTCTAGGAATTTCAATCTAAAAGAATGGATTAAAATATGGTCTACTTCTAGCCAATATATGTTTATATTCTAGCACATCCATATATTTTCATACTTGATTTAGGGTTATTGAAGGTAAGAATTTTAAAGAGGCTAAATTAAATATTGTCTTATTTGAAATCATTTTCAGTGCTAAGTATTTTTTCTTTTTTTGGTCTGGGGGAGCAGGGGAAGGAGCCGACTTTATTTATTCATCTGATTCTTGTTTTTCCAACACTTAATTGTGTATATGGTGCGGGGATTTGAACCCAGGTCCTTGCACATGCCAGGCAAGCGCCACTCTGAGCCACCACTGCATTCCCTCAAGTGTTGAGTTGTAAAGAAATGAAAGGGGCTTCCCTCTCTGTGCTGCTTTGTTTCATTCCTTCCCTACTCTGAATTCTCTCCACTTTGCATTCCTTTTTCCTTTCTGCAGATTTCTTCATGGAGAACACATACTACATCCTATGTTTAAATTTTATCTTATAAGACCCTCCAAACTATCCTCTCTAACAACTGCACATTTAATTTCCTGTATTTTCTCCAATTTCATTCAGTTCTTATCTCTTGCTCTTTCTCCCCTCATTATCATCAAACCTAGCAAGCTTCAAAACAAAAACTAGACAATATTCAATTCACAAGAAATCTAATAGGCAGTTTGACTCATGTTAAGAATCCTGCTGGGGGCGCTGGAGCCGTGGCTCAGTGGCTACCTGCCCTTGCCCTGCATGCGCAAGTACACAGGTTCAAACCCCACACAAGGAAGTCTCGGAGCACTGAAGGCCACATGAAAAACTAAATAAAATTGATTCTCTCTCTCTCTCTCTCTCACTGTCCCTCTCTCTTGCGGAAAAAAAAAAAAGAATCCTGCTGGGGTTCCCAGACTCCACTGGGGCCTCCTCCACAGGTTTCTCCCAATAGACCTGTGTTCCTGTTGAGCCGCCACCCTCTACTCTATTTCCTCCACTTGCTTCTTTCCTTACAATTTCCTCTTTCTCTGTCTCTCTCACTCTTTCCATCTCTCTTTCAAAAGAAAAAGCAGGTGGCTGGGGAGGTGACTCAGGTTGGAGTGCCTCTGAGTTCAATCCCCAGTATGGGAAAAAAAAAAAAAAAAGAACCCTTCTGTTCAGCTTCTGAACTCCTACCTGATTTTGAGGAGCTAATTGCCCAAGGTCATTTTATGTCAAAATCAGTGTGGTAAAGAGATTAAAAGGGTTAATCTGGATACTACAAAGACAGGTTAGATATCCAAATATTTAAAATTTCATGTGGAGCTTCAGACACATAAATGCTAGAAAAGCATGTGGATTTAGTTATAGGCGACCCAAGAGAAAAGAACCACAAACAGATGGGATCATTTTAGACATACCTGCCTGTGGGGTCACTGATTTGCATGCATGGAGTATGCATGTTTAGGTGTACTGAATGTGCCCTCTTCAATAATTGATTAAATGTGGCCACACATTCAAAGTAAATCCAACTGTTCTTTGAAACCTCTGAGCCTGCAAAGATTTGTGCATTTTCCAAAGGGCAACTGCTTAAGAATGAATATTCATCTTTGAAAACCAATTGAAGAAATATTCTGACTACTTTTGTTTTCTGCATAAATACCACTGTAAACACCATGCCCCTATATAGGTTTTTCCTACATGCTTCACAAAGAGTCTATCTGTAGGACACAGAATTTATTGAATTTTGAATATATATTAAAAAATTGTGGTGTTTTTGCAGTACTAAATATTTTTCTCATACATTACGTTTTCTTGTTTATGCATATTTTTAATTGTTTTTTATTTCTTTCAGGCAGGGTGAGATGCAGACATTTGAAATTTCTTAGAATCCACTATCTCCATTTTCAGTATTTCCTATTTTAATTTTTTTTTCATGTTCCTTCCTTTCTTCCTATCTCAAATTTTCATTCTTGACAATAGGGTTACAATATTTAAGCATAAGTCCTACATTCTCCTTGAAGAAGTAAACTTGCTATGATACTTTAATTCTTAAAGGCACACAGTGAGACAATGCTTAATTGCAAGAAAGGACATTGACTACTGGTATTTTGCAGACAAGGACAATTTACTAAGGAATATATTTGAAACAGAAAGGGTGTGTGTACTCAGGAGTTCTGCCAGTGGACACTCTTCCATTACATAAAACCAGCCCTGGTTTTAAAACAACCAGATTTTCTTAACGAAGAGTCTTTTAATCATCTCTTTCAACTGACGTTCATTTAATTCAGTTATGATCTTGACCTTTTAGAAAATTAGCAAGTTTTGGCAGTCCTCTAAGGAATTAAAATTGCAAAAAGGGTTGAATTTCGTGATATCCATGTTCAAACATTTCTAAAGGCCTAGCTTTTGACATCTGTTTTCACCTTTGCTCATACATTTAAAGAAGTCAGAAAATTTGTTTGTATAGTATGTTAAAAATTATTCATATACTTGTTAAAGATGTTGAGGAAGATTTGATTCAAGTGGACCATTGTAAAGGGGGTTTTCTAGTAGGTAAGAGAGGTTGGTCCCAATTTTGAATACAAGTGGAGATTTATAATTGTGAAGCAGAACAGGGAGTCAGTAGATGGAAATTTTGAGGAAATATCGAGGCTAGGCTGATTCTTGCTAGCCTAACTAAACATGGTTCTTGCTGAAGGCAAGTGAATAGTAGGAAATCTTCTTTCCAAACTCTCAATTCTCAATGCTTCAGTTCCAACACTGACAAGCAGATTCTTTTCCACACTCACCAATTCTCTGACACTAGCCATGATCCGTTTAATTCTGACCTCAACCAGAGTTAGTGTGAACCCCCCAAAGTCAATGGCTCAGTCCCAAAAGTCTGCCCCCCACTTCAGGAGCCAATTGTAATCAGTAAAATTCCAGATTACCCACAACTTCTGACCAACTTGGCTACAAATCAGAGGTTCTTGTAATGCTCTTCTGGGTTTAATTATTTGCTGAAGTAACTCACAGTACTCAGTAAAGAACTGTATTTACTATCATCCATTTATTATAAAATGATAGAACTTGGGTATAGTCAGATGCCCATAGAACGGTAGGGAGGAGGAGGATCTGAGCTTCCATGCCCTCTCTGGATGTAAAAATTTCCATGTGTTCAGCAAACTGAAAGCTCTCTGAACTCCACAGTTCAGGGGGTTTTATGGAGGCTTCATAAGGTAGGCATGGCTGATTATTAATTCAACCTCTAGCCCCTCTTCATTTCCTGGAGAATGGAGCTTCCAACCATGGTGTGGTCCTTCTGGTGACCAGTCCCCAACTGGCAGCCCATCAAGAATCATGTCATTGAAATGAAAGATACTCCCACCACCCAGGAAATTCCAAGGAATGTGGAACCATGTGTCGGGAACCAGGGGCAAAGACCAACACATTTCTCACTTGTTAAAAGAAAAACTTTAGATGAATTATATTTAACAGAGCATATTTAAAGCAAAGAATGACTCATGAATCAGACAGCATTCAGAACCAGAAAAGGATCAGATGGCTCTACTTTAGCAGCCTGAGCTGAAACTGGACTATGTGGGCCAAGGACAAAGCTCAAACTCAGAGTCTAGTCTAGAAGAGGGCTCACTAAAGTTTGACTCAATTTTGGTCAAGGAGAGAGCCTTTGTCAGGTATACAGGGTGGAGAAATACATTATTTTCTTTCTTTTGAAAACATTGAGAAAAAATAGAAAGTTAAAAAAATACAACAAAATTCTTTGTATTCATCACTCAGAATTGATGATTGTCAACATCTTTTCATATCTACTCTAAATCCTTTTAAAGGAAAAATGATCACTTTGCCCACATTATGAAGATCTTTGCCCCTGATCCAAGATACCAACTCTTGTACTTCTCCTGTGAATCTATGGCACAGGAATTGTGCAACATTTAGAATATTAGGTTAAGAGATGTGTTTTTTGGCATATATATCCCTAACTGCAGCTTTGTGTCCTTATGATCAGAGTAAAATATTTAGAGGGACCATTCTGTAATCTAAGAAGTATTATATGAAATCCTTTCATTGTTTCAGTCTTTATTAAAATGTATTCATCTCTTCCAAGACTCCAAAGAGGAAAATGAGTTGAATAAAAGAAAGTACTGGGGCTGGGTGGAGGAGGGAAGAAAGTGTGTGTGTGTGTGCATGCACAAGCGCACGCACCCCATGCATAGGATATGTAAAAAGAAACAAATAACAATTTGTCCATTTCCTATATTGTCTCTTTCCATAAATGCTTGTTGAATTAAACTAAAATTCCTTTCTTTGCCATTAGGTTATAACAATTTTTTCTTTCTCTCTATGCCACCTCTTCCTACTCCATCTTCAGCAGTCTGTGTCCTAAAACCTAGTCAGATCCACTCCCTCCTTGCCCCTGTGACCCTGCCAGCTTCTCCCCTGATGGACCACCACCATCTGCAGTCTTTTATTCCTATGTCTCCTTTCCCCCCAAGTCCCAGAATACTCTCCATCACTCAAAACACCTCAAATATTCAATCCCCTCTCATCTCCCCTCCTCAAAGCAGAGTGTTTCCAAGCCATTCTAAGGATGTTAGAAAAGGTGTGGGAGAAGTGAAGTGTCCAACAAAGCCTGCAGCCAGAAGCAGAGGAAAGCAGGCCTGTGAAGTTAGGGAAGAAGCATGTACACAGGAAGGAGTAGCTGGGAGAGTATTTAACTGAACCTGGTGTATTTTCCCATAATGCTTTCCTTTTGAAGTTTCCAAAGAGAGTACTGCTGCCTTTTGTACACAGCCTTTGTGCTGATTAGCAAAATTGTGATCACTGTCATCCAGAACACATCTGAAATTGTTACAAATAAGGATCAACATGCCTCCTGGAGGCATCACAATACCAGATCTGAAACTATACTACAGTGCTATAGTTTAAAAAACAGCATGGTATTGATATCAAAATAGACATGAAGACCAATGGAATAGAGTAGAAGATACAGAGACAAAACCACAATTCTATTGCCATCTGATATTTGACGAAGGTGGCAAAAATATAACTAGGAGAAATGACAGCCTTTTCAACAAATGGTGCTGGAAAAACTGGATAGCCGTATACAGAAAAATGAAATTGTATCCATATCTCTCACGCTGCACAAAATTCAAATCAAAATGGATCAAAGAATTAAATAAGATACCTTACAAGTGTTAGAAGAGAAAATAGGGTCAATACTCCACTGTATAGAAGCTGGCACTGACTTCTTTAGCAAGGCCCCCATAGCACAAGAATTAAAACCAAGAATGAATAAGTGGAATGCCATTAAACTAAAAAGCTTCTGCACAGCTAAGGAATCAACTAAGAACGTGAAGAGAGGGCCTACAGAATGGGAGAAAAATCATGGCCAGCTGTGCCTCTGACAAGGGTCTAATATCCAGAATATACAAAAAACTCAAAAAGCTTAATACCATCACACAAATAACCCAATCAATAAATGGGCAAAAGAACTAAGCAAAAACTTCTCAACAGAAGAAATGCAGAAAGCCAATAAAAATATGAAAAAAAAGTTCAACATCTCTAGCAATCAGGGAAATGCAAATCAAGACTTCATGAAGCGAACTACTCAGACAGGCACATAAACCCAAAAATTTCAATAATTAATATGCATGTATATGCTTATTGCTCTCTATAACAGGTGGGAATTATAGAGCAGACATGAGATCAAGGAATTGGTGAAGCAGGGAAGATCCTGGACTAGGAATGGGCTTAATTTACTTTGTCAATGCCTACGTATGCATGAATATGTAACAACAATTCCCTCCAATATGTAAGACTATGTTTAACCAATTAAAAAAAAAAGACTCCATTAAGATTTCACCTCACCCCGGTCAGAATGGCAGGGTCAAGAATACAAACAACAACAAATGCTGGAGAAGGTGTGGGGAAAAAGGAACCTTTGTACACTTTTGGTGAGACTACAAACTAGTACAACCATTCTGGAAAACAGTATGAAGACTTCTCAAAAAATTAACGATGGAACCACCATATGACCCAGCTATCCTACTCCTGGGTATTTTCCCAGAAAATATAAATTTGGCATACTACAGTAATACAGCTACATCAATGTTTACAGCAGTACAAGTCACAGTAGCTAAATTATGGAATCAAGCCAGATTCCCATCATTGGATGAGTGAGTCAAAAAACTGTGGTATATACAATATATACCATGGAACTCTACTTGGCCATTTAAAAAAAAAAATGAAATCATGGCCTTTGCTGGCAAATGGATGGAGATGGAGAAAAACATGCTGAGTGAATTAGCCAAAACCCAAACCTCAAGGGCCAAATGTTTTCTCTCATTTGTGGAAGCCAGAGTACAATATAGGAAAGAGTGAGAACAATAAATTGAGACAATAGACTCATCAAATGTGGATTACCAATTGAACTGGGGGTAGCCTCACAGACTAGGGGTCAGGGGAATGTTGGAAGGGAGATATGTGATGTATGCATGTACGGAAGTATAACAGCAAACCCCTTCAATATGTAAAGCTACAATGAAAAAATAAAATCTTGTTTAAAAAAAAATGCCTCCTGGTTTGAACAATGGGTGTTGATGGTAATCTTAGGGGGACACACCAGCTACTACAGTTGCTATGTTTTACTTTGGTTTTTTGCTTTGCGTAACCCTGGGGACATGTTTCATCAGCCTCCCCTTTGCACTTTAGGAAGGAAGCATTCACTGAAGCCCGGGGCGCCCGAAGGGGAGTTAAAAAAGTCATGGTCATTGTGACTGACGGAGAGTCCCATGACAATCATAGACTGAATAAGGTCATCCAAGACTGTGAAGATGAAAACATCCAGAGGTTTTCCATAGCTGTAAGTACATCAGTAGAGATGATTTTCCAACTCTTGTGTGAAGAGAAAAGCTGTGAGCATATTGTGGGAATTTTAAGAACACAAATGAGGTTGGAAAGGAGAAACTTCACCACTTGGAGGTAAACTGTGGGGCGCAGGATTAGATCTTTCTCTGCTCTGTGTCCTCAGTGCCCAGAAGAGTGCAGAGATGAATAGGCCCTCAACACACAGTCACTGAAATAAAGGAAGAAAGAAAATGAAGAAACATGAAAAACCGTAATAAGAAAGAAAGGAAAGTAGGAAAAAGAGGGACAGAAATAGGGAGGGAAAAAAGAAAGGAAGAAAGGAGAGGAAGAGTGTGGGAAAGAGAAAAAAGATGGGGAAGGAGGAGGAAACACAAAAGGGCAGGAGGGAGAGAGAAAAGGAAGGAGGAAGGAGAAGGAAGGAAAGAAGAAGGAGCATGGAAAATATAATAGGTGATTAACCCATTGCCTGATAATTAACTATTCTTCCTGAAATTAAGAGACTAATATCAGGACATGGCTTTTATAAGAATCTGTGAAAAGTCAACAATGATATTTTCATACCTACAACTCTTGATCAGTCTATCCTGGGATTTAGGACATCCTAGACTAGGACATTTTCCGGAAGTGAGGAACACAGCAGAAGGGAATAGAAGGGTGGACAGGGAAGGTCAGAGGACACTATACTTTGTATCTAAAACACCTTTATCCTAATTCTGTCTTTGCTAAGTACTGGATCTGAGACAAGTGGACAAGTTACGTAATACTCTTAGTTTCAGCTTCTTCAACTATAAAATAGGATAATGTGATTTCTTCCTCCTGCCCCAGGTAAAGAATCAGTGAGATAATGATTTTGAAAATCTAGCACAGTGGTAAGTTAGATACTTGATACACATTTTTTTAAGAATCCTTAACTCAAGATTGTTTTGCATCGTGAAATGGTAAACTCATAATGTTTTAGAGCCTAAAGGGATCAGGGAGCTAAAGTATGATGCCCCCTTGCTCAGAAATCTCAGAGAATTCCCCAAAGACTATGGGCACCCTTCCTTTCTAACCCTTCACTTGCAATTTCATAATACTACATGTGACTTCAGTCCTGGGGTAGTAGTCTTCTCTCTCTTCCTAAATCAACTTACTTTTTATTTAATTTATTTAATTGATTGATTTAAAAAAAAAATCTCAGCTCTTCACAGATATTAAAGCATTAGACCTTGTAACCACCGTTAGCAGGTGCAGAAGCTAAGAAAGAAACTTCGGGGTTCCTACAGTTGGGAGGGAGGGAACTGGCTTAAAGTCTTTTATTGTTGAGACAGGTAGCATTTCTCCATGCTTGTCACTGAAGTTCCCAAGGGAAGAAGGTGAGAGCATTATTCAAGCAAAGGGAAACAATTTGGAAACAAATCCACTACCATATTCCCTCTAGTAAGAAACATTCAGAAACTGTTTTGCTGCCTGCCTGACCAGATGGTGTACCACTTGTAGTCTTGCATTAACATTTAGTGTAATTAAACATCTATCTCTTATAAAAGTGACATTTTCATTGTAAAAGAAACAACTTCAAGAATACATTTAAAGAAATGTAAGGAGGAAATATCAATCTCTTATTAGATAGAAATTTTAAAAACAATAAATTATGGTTCAAAATTTTCCACTTTTCTTAATGCCCATCTAGTTAGGCAATTTAAAAAAATAAAATTAGGTCCTATCTTCACATTAAGATTTTAAATATTTTTGCATTTTTTAATTTATGTATTATTTTTAAATTTTTTATTAATTTGAATATGTTCATATTTAAAAACTAAATTCTAAAAATGTTTACATTAAAAGCTACATTATTAGACATAAAAAGCATAAACATTAAACAAACTTTGTTTAGTTGAACTTCAAAATTTAAAACTTCTGTTCTTCATACAGTAAAGAAAATAAAAAGACAACCCACAGACTGGAAAGAACTTTTGGAAAATATAAAGGGCTTATATCCAGAACATATGTAGAACTCCACAACTAACTAGAAGAAAAATAAACAATCCATTTTGTTTAAGGGGCAGAAGATTTAAAATGATGCAAAATTAAAGAAGAAATATTATGACAAATAATCATGTGAAGGACTCTCAGTATCATTAGTCATTAGGGAAACGCCAAGTAAATAAGATACTACTACGCACCAGCACAATTGCTGAAACTAAAGCAAGCATATAAAGACAAACCAACAACACCAAATGTAAGCAAGAACACAGAGCAACTGGATCTCAGGCACAGCTGTGGGAATGGCAAACAGAATTGTTCAGTATCTTATAAAGTTCTAGTTGCTATAGGACTTAGCACTCCCACCCCTAGGTCTTCACTAAAATACAGCTTATGTCTACGCAAGACCTAGGTTCAAATATTTACAGTGTCTTTGTTCATGATGTCTTGAAATTGAAAACAACTCAAAGTTCTCAATAAATGATTTGTGATGTATGCAGGCGGTGGAGTCCTACTCAGCAATGAAAGGACTCAACTGCTGAGATGTGCAGCAACATGGATGGCTCTCAAATGCATGCCAAGTGAAATGAGCCAGACACAAATGGCTGCGATTCCTTAAATATGACATTCTGGAAAAAGCAAAGCTATAGGGACAGAATATAGATCAGTGGTTGCCTGGGGTAAGAGTGGAGAAAAAGCAGTTGACTACAAAAGGCAAGAGGCAACTTTTTGTTTTGGTGGAAATATTCCACACCTCGATTTTATGATAACACGATGATTTTGGTTTGCCAAAACTCATAGAATTGTCCCCCTAAAGAGGATGAATGTTACTGTATAAACTATGTTTCAATAAATCATACTTTCAAAATAAACTAAATGAGAAAATCTGCTTGGATGGATCTAAATAATTGGTGCTAACTGCAACAGATAATTCCTGCCTCTCTTCCTCTCCATATAATAGAACACCCCTATCTAGCATTTGGTTTCAAACAGGAAGGCCCAAATTGTTTATTTTCTAGATAATGACTTATTCCAATATCAAGTAACTAATTTGTTGATTGATTTTGCCAACAAAGGGTAATCTCCCCAACTGGCATAATATCAGAGACATTCAGACACTAGAACATTACTTTTGAATTGTCGGATTTGAGTGATACAGCTGTTAATGAACAGGGACACAGGAAGGCAAGAGAAGATATTTTCACTCATATACAAGATTGCCCTTGGTGGCTGGAGCAGTGGCTCAGCAATTATAGCACTGGCCTGACATGCGCAAGGACCTGGTTCAGGATCGAACCCCTGAACCATGTACACAGCAAAGTGTTGGAGCAACGAAAGCCACATGAAAAACTAAATAAAACTGATTCTCCTATTGTCACTCTCTCTCAAAAAAAAAAAAAAAGATTGCTTATTATGTTTTCCTACAGCAATTGCAGTGTTTAACAGTTAATATTAGGAGACCACACGTTCTGAAAGTTATTCTTCCACGAGTGTGGAAGTACGTAAAAATTGCACTACTCTAAGGTACTCCACATGCTTTCGTTCACTGACAACATGCTTGAGATCCTCACTGAACACACAGAAGCTGAAATATGTTCTTGCCGCTTTCGTTGTGATTTAGATTCTTGGCAGCTATAACCGAGGAAATTTAAGCACTGAAAAATTTGTGGAGGAAATAAAATCAATTGCAAGTGAACCCACTGAAAAGCATTTCTTCAATGTCTCTGATGAACTGGCCCTTGTCACTATTGTCCAAGCTCTGGGAGAAAGAATATTTGCTCTGGAAGGTATGGCTACTTCTCCTCATCCTGCATGTTCTCTCTACAATTCAAACTCAATGCACGCAATCAGGTTTTTTAATTTATTCCTAGCACATCACTACTATATTTTCTCTGTGTACAATAACCAGCGTAGAATAGTTCCTTTTATATGCATTGTCATTGAACTGGCTTTTGCACATTGAACTGTGTCTGCTAGAAACTATCTTTGTGAGGACACAACAGTGCTGATAGAAAGGGCTAAGAAAAGAATGGTCAGGGTAGATGTGCAAGAACAAAAATGTCCCCATGTGCTGTGTTCAGCTTCTGAACAGATCTAGGATATGGAGCTTCCAGCTTGAGTTTTGTTTTTCAATTTGTTTCCTTGTTTGCTTCACTTGGGGCTGCCGCGAAAGTGTTCTGATGCAATAACTTCTTTATTCATTTATTTTCTTTGTATTTTGGTCCTTGAACATTTCAGCAGTCTTCACAGAGCTCAGCCTCAAATCCCCCAGTGGTGAAACTCCAGTTCACGGCATTCATCTAAATCATGTTACTTATTTGTAGCACAGTCTTTGTAATCAAAGATTTTTCTTTGATTTTTTGGTGGTGGTGACTGCCGAGGATATTGTGTCTTAATGATCCCTCCTCTGCCTTAGATGGGGGATGTCAAGTAACAAATTACTTTGGAATTAAAATCTTCAGAATTATTAGTCCAGGCAAACTGGCATAGCCTCCTTGTTCTTGTTCCCTGATGATCTGGAGTCTCAGAGAACACATCCTTCTCCCCACCTGGGAGGAGGAACCACCAGAGAATTCTTCTGACCTCATGCTGCATCTGAGTCCAGCTGACCCTCTTTGTAAGGACAAGCTCCAAGACTGTGGTTTCTGCATCATAAAGTAGAAATCTAAAAGCACCCTCTCAGTTTTCCTAACAGGAACTGATGATAGCAAGCAAAATATAAAACGGGAATTCGATGGAACTAGGAAATGTGGACCATTCTTGAATTCTCAGTATCAAGGGTCTGGGAAAGTGCAGAAAAGTGACTAGCAGAGAATGTTTTAAACTCACAGCAAGAAAAGAAAATGATTTAAAGTAATAGCTTTCAGACTTCTTCTGGACTGACCCATGCATGATGAATATGTTTTGCTTTGCAAACCAGTGCACACCCACATATATGCTTATGAAAATAAAAGCAAGTTTCACAAAGTAATTCTTATTACATGCAATGCATGGCGATAATTTCACATCCCTTTTATTTTACTCTATTGTCTTCCAGCAGGGGGAAAAATGTTGGCTATACTCTTCCCCTGTTAACTTTGCAATTGGGTCACAACTGGTACTTAGAAAGTTTGTGATGGGAAGCTAGAGTAAAACCTAAGATAGGATGAAAGTTAGCTATATTTAATCAATAGGCTCACCAATGGTGAAATTTCACATGAGCTGGGGGAACCGTAACTATGAAGATGGGGGGAGAAAGGAGGGAGAAGGGTGGCAATCAATATGGCTGAGAACACTCAACTCCCATGAGAAGCCCAACTGTACACAGCAGGCAAAGAAACGCATAAATTTCAAAAATTAGTATACATGTATGTACTCATTTCTGTCTATAGCATGGGAGTATTACAGAGGAGGTGTGAGATCAGGGAATGGATGAAGGAGGGGAGATCCTGAATAGGATGGGGCTTAACTTACTCTTTGTCAATATCTATGCATATGTGAATATGTAACAAATGATTCCCTCCAAAATGTAAGACTATGTCGAACAAATTTAAAAAAAGATAAAAAGAAAGTCCGTGATGATGGGGATTGATAGCCTAAGCAGACTGAACTTCTCTGTTGCCCTTTTGCTCTGGCTCCTTTTCCCCTGTGCCTTCAGCAAAAGGACACTAGAATTATTCATCAGTCTCAAGCAGCTTCTGAAGGCCTCAGCTGTCCTGTGTCCGGGGTACAAGTCATTTTAATGTGACTTTGGTCTTTCAACAGCCATCATAGTGTCATTTACCAGCAGGCCAGGTGATGAGCTTGCCTGACTTTAAGGAAATATATAAGGTTTTCCAAGTTATTCTGTACTTCTAATCTTTAGCCACCATAACCAGCAAACAATATGGAAGGATAATTTAAAAGAAAAAATTATCAGTCATATGAGATACTTAAATGAAATACAGTATAGTTTCTAAATATTCTCTTAAGTAAGCAAGTAACCATAACCTACGACTGGGAGAAATGAACCCCATATCAGCTGGGGGCAGTACTCCATTTGCTTGTAATGACATTTTCCAGTTGTTTCTAACCTAACTGCACCAATAGGTTACAGGTTCCATATGGGAGTGCCCAGGCACTCAAGAGGTCTCTGCACTTAAAAGTAGACTTGTTTTATAAGGAACTTCACAGGTTAAAGATGTTTTCTACATCTTTGTTGTTGCACTGTTAAGGCTAACCCAAACCAGTGTTTTGACTAGATTACTTATTTTTGTCATAATGAGATCAGAAATGGCCTTTTTCCTCGTTACTTGGGAAATATCCATTTCCTGTCAACATTTATCTTCCCAGGGTGAATAGCTACAATTATGAAAGTCCTGCTTGCCAAGGGACAGTGCCACCTAATGAGGCAAGCATTTCCAAGGACTTGCCTAATAAAACAGGAAATGGTCTAAGGTCCCCCCTCTCCTATCAGACATTGGGAAAAATGCTGAAACCACTCTGAGCCTTCATCAGAGTGGTTAGCTCATTCCCCAGAATAGTCCAGGGAAGGTTTCAAAGTCAGAGGCTCAGAGAGATATGGCAGGCTCTCACATGATGCCAATCCAACGCGGCCAGCGAGTGTCACACAGCATCCCTCTCCCTGTTCTCAGCTGCAAACAGAACAGCACGGGGCAGGCACTGCAGACCTGCGGAGTCTGCTGCTGCATTCTTGCTGTTGGTCTTGCAAAGATAAGTGAAAAAGCAGCGTGTATTAGAATGCATATTTAAATTAAAGTCATTGAGAGGACAAATTGTGCAAGAGATTAAAATGATATATTTGAATTTTGGTAATTGCCCCATTAATCTAGTCCTATAAAAGGTAATTTTTGGTAGATTTGTTTAAAATTTTACCTTGGTAAATAAATAGTAAATATGTTTAATTTCTCATATTTGTTTATTTTCATGCCTCAATGGAAGGTCAGGCTGACTTTTTAAAAATTATGTGTTATTTTTAACTTGTCTTCAAGGCCAAATAAATCAGTTACTCCCTGCTGGAAGCAAGTAAACCAACATTCCCTCTGTTCCCTCAGGAAACTGTGGCTTTGGGTTCATGAATATTTTGAGAATAATTTGAGAGTAGTACACTTGGAGAGAATATTCTGGATTGTCTCTGTGTTTCAATAAAGAGCATCTACATGGGCACAAGATCCTTTAAAAGTATGTGATCAGAACACATGTGGCCTAGAGCCCTGTTAAAAAAGCCCCCTCCTGACCTGTGAGTGATATCCACAACCAGTGATTAAATAAATGTACATTGTGCATTTATGGTCAGTTCTGTGGCCTGAAATGTGGGTGGCGCTGGAAGAGTTGGAAACCTCTTTAAACATGTGAATGAAAACTTTTCAGCCCTGTACAATATCAAGTAAGTTAAGCCTAGGTGGGATTTCCAGGTCATAAAGTTGAAATGGATTTCCTGCTACTGTAATGCAACTTTCATCATGAGGACCCAAAGCAATGTAGGAGACACAGTGTGTTAGAGCGTAAAAGTGCAGCTTTCTCCACTCTTCCAGCAGGGATGGTGAAGCTATGGAGCAAGTATCATGTCAGGAGTCTTTTCACTATCTTCTGTCTTCTACCTAGGAATTCTGAGAAATGCACTACTGAAAGTGCCCTGAGATGTTAGCAGTTCTGGTTGATAAGACCCCGGGCTCTACTGGGCCTCTGTGTCCTGCAAGTCAGCAGTACACTGAAAGGCATTACAACTTACAGCACTATTTTTCTATGTTATAGCCACAGCGGACCAGTCAGCAGCTTCATTTGAAATGGAAATGTCTCAGACTGGCTTCAGTGCTCATTATTCACAGGTAGGCCCATCACTTAGAAGAGAACAAAATAGCACTTAGTAGGATTTCCTCTGCTCAGACCAACCCAGCCATCCGCATCACAAGTTCAATGTGTGGTTCCTGGCATGAGCAGTTCTGCAGGTCCTGAGGGTGTTCTCTAATCCAAATAGAAAAATGGCATTTCACAGTCTTATTATTAGTAAAACATTATCTCACAAAACTCTTTATATTTTACTAATCATTGTGAATCAGCTAGTCTGAGTTCTGCTTCATATAATTATATACCTGGCTAAACAAAATAATTTATTTGCTAAAGATATGGCGTGTGTCTTTTTTCTCAGTGTTAAGGTAATCAAGAGCCTTGCTAGAAGTTCTTAGACTTCTAAGATTTAGGATTTGGGGTACCCAGAATAAGACAAACTATAAGGTTAGAAAACATATTCTTTGTAGTTAAATACTAAATATTACTGCTTTCTCTATGTGTATATAAGGACTGGGTCATGCTTGGAGCAGTAGGAGCATACGATTGGAATGGAACAGTGGTAATGCAGAAGGCTAACCAAATCATAATCCCTCAAAACACAACCTTTAAAGTTGAGTCTACCGAGAAGAATGAACCTCTTGCTTCTTATTTAGGTAAGGTTTGGATGCAGTCAATAGAAGGTTATTTCTAATTTTTAAAATGTTTTTATCTTTAGCATTGTCTGCTTGTATTTCTATAGGTACAAGCCATGAAGTAAGAACACTTCAAAGAATTGGGTATTTTAAAGAAGCCATAAAATGTTTCAGACCTCTGAGTAGCCTTAGCTAGTTGAAGTATCAGGACCTGAAGGTCACAATTTCTCAGTAGGGCTCTCTAGTTCAGGACATGATTCTTGTTATATGCACTTTAGAAGGTTTCTCTATTTCTGGTATTTTCTTTAAATTCAAGAAAAAAATGTGTACCTGATGGACAGAATTGAGGTAGAAAAGGGGGTCGTGCCTCCATCTACATTCTGAAGACTAGACTCTAAATTCTCTTAAATAACCTTTACCATTAGTTTCTTTCTATGCTGCTATTTTTTTTTTTAAGAGAAGGACAGTGAGAGAGAGAATTAATTTTTATTGAGTTTTTCACATGACTTTCGTTGCTCTGACACTTTGCTGTGTACATGGGTGCTGGAGTTTGAACCCATGTACTTGCCATGCCGGGCAAGCGCCATAACTGCTGAGCCACCACTCCAGCCCCTACACTGCTAATTTTTAAAAAGAAAATTTTAGCCTGGCACAGTGGTAGAAGGGTGAACAGAAGGATCACAAGTTCAAGTTCAGCTTAGGCAATTTAGCAAGACCTGATCTCAAAAAATAAAAAAATTAAAAAGGATGGTGGTGTAGCTCATTGGTAGAGTGCTTGTCTCGCATATGAAAGGTCCTGGGTTCAATCCCCACCTTGGGGGATAGGGTCAGGGAGGGAGTTTTAGGTTTTGTCATACAGCTTCTTCTCCAATAGCTCTATTCATAATCAAGCACATGTTGAACCTAAACTCAGTGATATAACATCATCTTGTTTTCTAAAGACTTTCCAAGCACAAGGAAGTATATGTCTGATGCCAGCTTATTCAGGATCTGTAGTAGGCTGGGAGATTCTTGGGAGTCTAAGGGACCCCCTCAGCACTGGAAAAAGAGGGCTGCGACCACTGGGAGGATCTAGAATGGAAAGGAGCCTCGGGGTGTGGTTTCTCAACTCTCACCCAGCAAATGTGTTTTTAGCTCCTCTTTTGTCCTCAGGCATATGTTCTTAGTGCTAGAGATGCTGTGGTTCAAGTGAACAAATCCCTTAGCCTTGAAGTGTTCACACTGCAGCGTGTTAGCGTTCCTTTGTGGGATCTTTCTGTCCTGAACTAAGTCCTGCTCTCTCCATAAGCCATTCTTTCTACTTTAGAAGGAGGGTGCCAGGTCTTTACTGGTGTTTCCATATGCCTCCTTATTCAAGAACAAGGCAAGGCGGTGGACAGGGGGAGGCTGGCGTGACTCTGGGGCAGCCACACCTTTCTCAGCAGCCACCTGGGAAGTTACCAAGTTGATGCCATTTTCAAATGAAGTTATCAACAGACAAGCCACACTTAATATAGTTAAAGAAAATACCCCCAAGAGACTTTATGTCAGAACCCCGACTAAATGTAGTTAGGTCATTTGATGTCAACAAACCTGATTGTGAAGTTGATGACCTTAAGGGAGGTGTTGCTGGTTTTAGTGTTCTAAAGGGAGTGTTAAAGATGCGCCAGGAGATAGAAGTCAGACCTGGTATTGTTTCCAAAGATAGTGAAGGAAAGCTTATGTGTAAACCAATCTTTCCCAAAGTTGTATCACTTTTTGCAGAACATAGTGATCTTCAGTGTGCTGCTCCAAGGGGTCTTAGTGGAGGTGGAACAAAAATCGACCCGTCTTTGTGCTGTGCTGACAGAACGGTGGGGCAGGCACTTGGTGCAGTTGGAGCTTTACCTGATCTTTTCACCAAATTGGAAATTTCCAATTTCCTCCTTAGATGACTTCTAGGTGTACACACTGAAGGAGACAAGAAAGCTGCAAAAGTTCAAAAACTGTCTAAGAATGAAATGCTAATAGTGAACATAGGATCCCTGTCAAAGGAGGAAGAGTTAAAATGCTGTCAACACTGATTTGGGCAAAATAATTTTCACTAATCCTGTATGCACAGAAGTGGGAGAGAAGATTGCTCTTAGCGAAAGAGTTAAGAAACACTGGCATTTAATTGGTTGGGGTCAGAAAAGAAGAGGCCTGAAAATCAAGCCAACCATAGATGATGACTGAAGACTCTCATTTAAATAATGCATTTGGATGGATATGGAATTTCTCTGAACAACCTAAGGGTATATTTTCAAAGTAATACTAGGGAATTAATTTCACAGCTCATTGCTTTAGTAGGTAGCTATAAGGTTACTCATTTTGGGGGGATGAAAATTTAACCCCTGTTACTAATATAGGTTCTACAATAAAGGTAAAAATTATTATAACATTGGATTGAATCTACATTTTAGCAGAATTTAAACATTCCCAGATAATGTATAGTTAATACATCAATGCAGGCTTGAAATGAAACTGTTAGCTGTCACCAGCCTTTGCTGTAGCATGCATGCCATTGAACCTATCTGAAATAAAATTTTTCTTCTTTTTCATGAAAAAAAAGAAGCAAAGCCCTATAGATGACTAAAAATATAATGTCAATCAGCAGAGACGATGTGACTGGTAAAACCCTGAAGATGCTTTGAACCACATTCATGAAAGTCTGTGGTCTCACTTGTAGAAGTTTCATTACATTCTGCCGTGATCAGGCAACAGCTAAAATATTCCATTGTTTTAATCATCACGTATTTCAAAGACAAAAATGGCAAACTGGGATTCCAGTAAAAGATTATTTGGAGAATACAGATCTGTGAACAACTCACTGCATGTCTTTGAAATATTTGGAAGGTTCTGTATGTGAAATACAGGCATTGGGCTTAAAGTTCATATCAAATTTTACTATTAAGAGAAATTTAGAAAGCATATAGTCCAACATCCAATTTCCAAATGAAGAAACTGAAGGATGGAACGACTAATAGCTACTCGTGGTGAATCTCTCAATCCTTATTCCACTGTTCACTTCCCTGTACCAAAATGCCTAGTTCTAGGTTGATCAGGAAAGCATCCTACAAATATTGAGTATCTTCATTGTGCAGGACATTGAATTATAAATTAGGAATAGCAAGATGAATAATGCAGATCATTGTCTTTATTTATTTATTTATTTATTTATTTATTTATTTTGGAAGAGAAGGGATGATGAAACAAGCAATCTCTATTGGTATGCTGCGACACAGCATCAATAGAGAAAGCTGGAGCTTAGATTTGCTATCTTCTAGAAGTTCTTCACATTCTGAGATCCTATGAGACCGTTCTACATTGAAATGCTTTGGAATCAAGAACCAGTTTAATCTGAGACTGCTTCCTATCCTGTTTAGAACAATTATAAACAATTACCCTCAGATATAATGGGTAGGTAGCATATGAATTAGTATAACTCCTTGTGAAAGTCAGTTGACAGTGTGTTTACAGAGCCATAAAAAAAAAAAGTTTACACAACATTGACCCAGAAATTTCACTTCTGAGGATCTAACCTAGAAAACAAATCCATATTTAAGAATACCATGTAAACACTCATTTCCATTATATTGATATATATGGTATTGGAGGAAATAGCATTATCCCAAATGTTTAAAAAGGTAGGAATAGTGAAGTAAATAGTATACCTACTTATAGGGATATTATGCACCCATCAAAATAAAAATGATGAAGCTGAAAACTGCTAATGCTATAATATGGAAACTTGAAGGGATTCTGGTGCTGTAAATTAAAGAAGGCTCTCTTATAGAGACTTGTGTTTATTTTCTGCCTCTGCCCCTATGGCCTTAGGAAAGCCTAAGTTTGCTTATTTCTAAAGTGGCAATAATTATACTGATGTATAATTTAGACTCTTAAAATTATTAAATTAAATAATGACTGCAAGTTGCTTAGTACAGTGCCTGACAGATGTTAGTACTCAATAGGTGTTTTATTGTTATGTACTGTTATGTAACACTTATTACTCTTAAGGTTATTGTGCTAAGTAGAATAATGACCCACAAAGATGTTTATTCCTTATGAATAGACCCATGAATATGTTCCTTCATGAAGCAAAAAGTACTTTGTAGGTATGGTCAAGTTAAGGATCTGGAGATAGGAAGAATTTCCTGAGAAATCTGGCATTGGTCCAATGTAATCAAGTCCTTAAAACCACATCTCTTGGATGTGATCAGTGGGAGCTAGACTATGGAAAATGGTCAGAGAGATGCAATGTTGTTGGTTTCAAAAATGGAGGGGAACCACAAGACATGGGATGTGTGTGGTCTCCAGAAACTACAAAACTCTAAGAAGTGGATTCTGCCTTACAGCCTCCAGAAAAGAACAGATCAGCCTACTTGTGATCTTAGCCCAGGGAGGACTGCACCAAATTTCTAATTGTATGACAATAAATATGTGATGATGTAAGCCACCAAATTTAGGGTAATTTGTTACAGAAGCAGTAGAAAACTAACTCAGATATACATGATAATAAGAGTAGCTAACACTACTACTACTACTACTACTACTACTACTACTACTACTACTGCTATGAAGTATTGGATATTTAAAAAATTAAAAACACTTTACAAAGTACACAAGCAAGTGTGACATGGTCTCTAAGGAAGTTCACATATTTTAATTATTAATTTAGCACTACAGTATTTTTGGTATTCTGAGTCATGATTATATGACTAAAGTCCTTAAAAATAAACTCTTAGAATCCTAAATCTGTTATTCCACAAGAGCTTCATTTATTGGTTGATTAAAGCAGTCAGAGAATTTAAGATTTAAAGCTATAAGAAAACATTAAAATAGCCACATATTTATAATATGTGACTCCTATTATCAATTATATTTCAATAAAGCTGAGAAAAGTACTAGTTATATCTGTATATATTATTATATATGACCAGTTTTTTTACATATGTTGTCTGAAGTATGCTGAGATGATATATTTTCTGTTTCAGAGATCATTTTATTAGCTTAGTCAAAAGTTAGGGTATATAATATTTGCCAGCATAAAATTTAATATATGTATAATTTCTTTCAAAGTAGTAAAGCACCCAGAAAAAAATGGGTATTTTTTTCCAAATTAGTATTGTAAATCTGAAATAAGATTTTCAAAATGTTTCCTTGCTCAGATTGCAAATTAAGAAGGGATCAAATGTATCATTTTATAGTCTGTATAGATTGTAAACTATGAGACCATGGAAAAATCTAATAAGGGAAACAGAGCTCTGTGAAAAAATCCTGTACTAATCAATAATAATCAAAATGAAATAGGAAAAGAAGCTGATGAACCTATCTCCCAGGATAAAATCACATACCCTTTAATTATTTGTTTATTTTTCTGGTCCTAGATATTTAACCCAGGGCCTTGCACATGCTGAGCAAGCACTCTACTGCTGAGCTATGTTCCTAATCCTTTTTAAAATTTTTATTAAATTTTTGAGTCGTACTAAATTGTTGAGTTTGACCTTGAACATGTGCCTCAGTGTCCCTGGTAGTGGGGGTTATAAGCTTGTGCCCCTGCCCATCAACATGTCCTTCTTTCTATAACCCAGGAAACTGCCTCCATATGTGCTCAGGAAGTAGGTTTGGTTGTGAGAATGCAGATGAGATTCTGTTCCTTGCCTCCTCCACCCACAGTTCGCTGATTTCTAATAATGCCAGACAGATTCCAAAGAAAAAAGGAAAGACATGAGGCAAAGGAATGGGGTGGAGACAGAGCACGCCTGTTTCCTATTACCTCACCAGCTTCTCACACTTCTTCCGAAGAGTGAATTATGGGAGCTGACATCACTTACTCTTCATAAATCCATGCACAGGGCTAGGCCATGCATTTTCTTTTTCGTTTTGTGCTTTTCTTTTTCAGGAAGCAATATTAACTTTGAATGTTTGTAATTATTCGCCTCATTAAAATTAGACTGCAGTTGACGCCCTCTTTCTTTTCCTTTATATTTCTGAAAACACCTCAGCTCCAGTGAAAAACTCCATGACTGGTAGTTATTGTCCTTGTGATTTATAAGATAATATTTTCACTTATCAAGAGCAAATTATCATTTCAGGTCAGGAATTGAGATATCACCTGCCTCCTCATTCTTGCTGAGTAATGTATTGGCTATTCTGGGTCTTCTGTTATTCCATACAAATTTGAGTATTGCTTTTTCTATATCCTTGAAGAATGACATTGGTATCTTGATAGGGATTTCATTAAATCTGTATAGGGCCTTGGGTAGAATGGCCATTTTGATGATATTGACTCTACCTAACTATAAACATGGAATGTTTTTTCCATCTACTCAGATCTTCTGTAATTTCTTTTTTTAAAGTTCAATAGTTTTTGTTGTATAGGTCCTTAACATCCTTTATAAGATTTATGCCAAAGTATTTTATTTTTTTGGAGGAGAAGGTGAATGGGACAGATTTCCTGATTTCATCTTAAGTGCCTTGTTGCTGGAGTATAGGAAAGCTAATGATTTATTGGTGTTGATCTTATAGCCAGCCACTTTGCTGAAATTGTTTATAAGCTCTAGAAGTCTTCTGGTTGAGCTTATGGGTCTTCTAGGTAGAGGATCATGTCATCAGTAAACAGAGACAACTTGACTTCCTCTTTTCCTATTCGAATTCCTTTGATTTCTTTCTCTTGTCTGATAGCTCTGGCAAGGGTTTCAAGGACTATATTGAATAAGAGTGGGGAAAGTGGACAGCCTTGTCTTGTTCCTGAGTTCAGTGGAAATGCTTTCAGTCTTTCTCCATTGCGCATGATGTTGGCTATGGGTCTGTCATAAATGGATCTGACATAGTTAAATTATCTTCCCTTGAACCCTATTCTCTCCAGAGTTTTGAGCATAAAAGGATGTTGAAACTTTTATCAAAGGCCTTTTCTGCATCGATTGAGATGATTATATGATTTTTATTTTTAATTCTGTTTAAGTGGTGAATTACATTTATTGATTTGCAAATGTTGAACCAACCCTGTTTTCCTGGAATTAAGCCCTACTACAAGGCTATAGTAACAAAAACAGCATGGTATTGATATCAAAACAGAATCGAAGACCAATGGAATAGAATAGAGGATTCTGAGAGGAACCCCCATACCTTTAACTATCTGATATTTGATAAAGGGGCAAAAGCATAGTGTGGAAGAAAGATAGCCTGTTCAACAAATGATGTTGGACAAATTGGATAGCCATACGTAGACAACTGAAATTGGATCCTTACCTTTAACCCTGCACAAAACTTAAATCAAAATGGTTCAAGGATCTGGATATTAAACCAGCAACTCTGCAATTGCTTGAAAAAGAAGTAGGACCAACATTACATGACATAGGGGTCGGCACAGGCTTCCTTAACAGGACTCCCATGGCACAAGTGGTAAAGTCAAGAATAAACGCACAGGATGTAATTAAACTAAAAAGCTTTCAAAAGTGTCAAGAGAGAATCTACAGAATTGGAGAAAATTTTTGCCTGCTACACCTCGAACAGAGGGCTGATATCCAGAATATACAAAGAACTCAAAAAACTAAATACCAAAATCATAAATAATCCAATTAATAAATGAGCTATGGAACTAAAAAGAAGCTTCTCAACGGAAGAAGTCCAAAAAGCCCAAAAACATATGAGAAAATGCTCTACATCATTAGCAATAAGAGAAATGCAAATCAAAACTTCATTGAAATTCCACCTCATTCCTGTCAGAGTGGCAAAAACAAAGAATACGAACAATGACAGATGCTGGATGGGATGTGGGAAAAGAGGAACACTGTCACACTGCTGGTGGGACTGCAAACTGGTACAGTCACTCTGGAAAGCAGTGTGGAGACTCCTCAAAAATTTAGGGCTAGAACCGCCCTATGACCCAGCTCTCCACTCCTGGGTATTTTCCCAAAAGAGCTAGAATTGGCTTATTATAGAGATACAGCTTCATCAATGTTTATAGCAGCTTAATTTACTATAGCTAAATTATGGAACCAACCCTCACTTGATGAGTGGATTCAAGAACTTTGATACATATGTACAATGAAATACTACTCAGCTATCAGAGAAAACGGCATTATGGCATTTGCAGCCAAATGGATGGAGATGGAAAAAATTTTGCTTAAATGAAGTATCCCAAACTCAAAGACTCAAGGGCCAAATGTTTTCTCTCATTTGTGGAAGCTAGAATACAAGCAAAAATAGTATGATAGATGGCTAATCTAACAACTACCTCAGCATGTATGAATTTTTACATAATCGTGGGGAACTTTGCCTAGGTTCCTGGGGGATGTAGGGAAGGGGACAGGGTAGGGGGAAGGGAATAGGAAGGACATCAAGGAGACCAGAGGGAGGTAGTGTGGGGAAATCTAATCAGAGGGGAACCTCCGACTTCCAGGAGAAATCCAATTAACTTGGGGCTTAAGTAGAGTGAAACATGGAACCAAGGGGGACCCAAGGGTGGTAAACCATGGACTGGCACCAGCCTTGGCTTATTCTGTCATTGTACTTTTGCCCTTGATTGTTTGACAATGAATCTCTCCTAATTGTAAGACCATGTTAACAAATGAAAATTTAAAAAATTTTTAAAAAGAGCAAATTATCAATGTTAATTAACTAAATAATCATCCAGCTCAAAGTCCCAAGCATAACTTTCAGCTTATTTTTGAGTCATCTATCCATTTGCATTCACAGCTCTGAAAATTACACAAAGTGATAATCATCATATATTAACTTCCCCTCATGTATCCCACTACCTTCCTTATTTTTCTTTAGTAGAGTAGCATGAAATAATACAGCCTTTGTTTTGCACATCTTCTTTTACATTTTATGTGTGCATAAACATGACCCTAAAATTCTTATTTTGAAAACCAATATTGCAGTTAGTAATATAAAAATACATTATGTGTTTGAAAAAGAAAATTTTACATTTTATTATATATGACAATAAAAAAGAACTGAAAGAAAGATGAACAAATGAGAATGTGAGAAACTATTCATAAAGGTTAATATGTCTAAGGAATTGTGTTCCATTAATACTTGTAAGAATGAGTGGTACAGGGGCTGGAGGGGTGGTTCAGCAGTTATGGCACTTGCCTGGCATGCACGATTACATGGGTTTGAACCCCAGCATCACATACACAACTAAGTGTCAGAGCAATGAAAGTCACATGAAAAACTAAATAAAATTGATATTCTATGTCTCTCACACTGTCCCTCTCTCTATTAAAGAAAAGAAAAAAAGAATGAGTGGTACAAAGACCTCTCCTCCTCTTTTAGAAATCTGGGAGTAAGTGGAACTCTTACCTTGCAGTGAAATGCTTGCTAAGTAATTTGGCAATATGATCTTTTACTTGGTTGTAAATGCTATTTTGAGGCATTTTGAAAAATAGTCTGCCTTCTGCACCCCTGATGAACAGCTCTGGTTATTAGAACATTTCTTCCTTCTGGAGAGTTGACATCTATATGTAGTCATTCTTACCCATTGAATTAGCTCTGTTCTCTAACAACACAAAGAATAAATCCAATTCTTCACTCAACAAATATTAATAGTCTGACTTAAAGACACAATTTAAGTTCTTTCCCATAAACAGCCTGACGTGGCTTCTCAAAATGGCTTGCTATGTATTTGACTTAGAAAACACTACAAAAATCACACAATTCAAAATGTTAGAATCTTGTTCATTGTGAGAACATCCATGAAACTTCCCCAGCCATCATGGGTATGCATACCAAAAAAGCCACCAAGTTCCTAAAAGGTGACTTTACAATCACTGTGTGTATTAATTCATCATTCCAGTGGTGAAGTTGGTGAGTATGCCCAATGTATAGTGGATACCCAGAAAGGGTGCTGAAATTTTGCTGTGCATGCTTTAAAATACAGAAGCTAATGCTGAACTCAAAGGTGAATGTGTAGGTTCCCTGGTCATTGAGTCCATCCAGGAGAACAAAATAGCCAAGATGCACTGGCTGTATTTACAGAGCCCATGGTTGGATTAACCCATATGTGAGCTCCCTCTGTCAGAGTAAGATGATCTTGACTGCAATAAAACAAATTCTTCTTAAATCAGGAGAGGGGACTATACAGAATAAAAGACAAAAATTGAAAACTTATGGCTCAGGAAAAATTTGATATAAAATACATGCAAGTGGCAGAGTACTTGGCTAGCATGCATGAAACTTTGAATTCACTACCTGCCCCTCAAAAGGAGGAACGATCAGGTAAATGATAAACTCTTCCAGATCACTATTAATGAAACACAATTTAAAATCACCAAGGTATTACTGTTAGAAAGTGTTTAAAACCTGCTAAAATATGCACAAATTTACATAGTAATGAATCAAAATACTTGGGAAAGTAATAAAACTAGTTGGCCCTCATATAACTATTCCTAGAATAAATAATTAGTAGAAATGCTTTGGAAAAAATGTCAGGTAGTTTAAGAACCATTAAACACTTTACTGTCAAAAAAATCCAAAAGAAAAATAAATATATGTTTAAAGGTATTTTTATAAGTTTAAGTACATTATCAAACAATTAAAAAACTACATAAGTTCTCGTATTCCATCAGGAAAAGGTCAAGTAGTAAACACAATACCTTTATGCTTGAACTCACAGAAATAATATTCACCAATTAAAATTACAGTTAGTATCAGACTACCAATAAAGAAAGATTTATATTTTCCATAATTTTAACAGTATGAAATCATTAATGTATATACCACAGACTCTGGTATCCAAATCAAATATGATAGATTTATTCCAAAAGGGTGAATAGGTGTGGTACGGAGCTTTATACATCCTTTCTTTCTTTTTCTATCATCATTGTTATATCATTTGTGATTTTAAACTATGAAAAGCTAAAGTTGGGGGGAAAGTACCTTTCTGGAACAAAGTAGTTATTGTAGAGAATGAGAGAGCATATTAAAAGCTTCTAACCAAAACAAATTTTTATGTGCACTTAAAAATTATTTGCAGAAATCCATATAAAAATAGAAAAATGACTCTCTCATCCATCTGAAATAATTCATAATATATTACATGCAGACTTTAAGGGGTCAGATGTATGTCTGGAATGTCTCTTTGGTTAGGTTACACAGTAAATTCTGCCACTGCTCCTGGAGAGGTCCTCTATGTCACTGGGCAACCGCGATACAATCACACAGGCCAAGTCATCATCTACAGGATGGAAGATGGGGACATCAAGATTCTCCAGACACTCAGTGGAGAGCAGGTAAGCTTGAAAAATGTTTCAAATGAGTTTCTTCATACTCCATATAGTTCTCTATTGTCCTAAATTTTACAGAAGCAAATTCTACATTGTCAATATCGACTGTATGCAGAGCTCCCTGTTAGGCTCTTTGGAGTGCTGTGAAATGTCTGTGTCTTTGGCCTCATGAGCATTGCAGCAAGATGGGAATGTAGGTAAGGTGTGTAGATAATAGGAATGGATGCAGATGTACAAAATATATACAAGATAACAAATCTAAAGCATTAAGAAGCAGAAAAGTGCTAGGGACATCAACAGCATATTCAGAAAGTAGAGAGATTGTTTTAAGCTAAGATTGGTGCAGAAAGTCCTAATAAGAGATGGAATAAGGGTGCTAGAGCCATGGCTCAGCAGTTCCAGTGCTTGCCTGGCATGTGTGAGGACTCAGGGTTCAAACCCCAGCACCAGGTACACAACCAAGTGTTGGAGAAATGAAAGCCACACGAAAAACTATTTAAGATAGATTATTTCTTGAGGCTAGCACAGTGGCTCAGCAGTTCCAGTGTTTGCCTGGCATGCGTGCGGACCAGGGGTCAAACCCCAACACCACATACACAACCAAGTGTTGGAGAAATGAAGGCCAGTTGAAAAAATAAATGAAATTGATTCTTTATTTCTCTCGCTCTCTTCCTCTCTGATTCTTTCTTTCTCTCACAGTCCCTCTTTTTAAAAAAGAGAGAGATGAAATTTGGACTGAGTCTAGAAGGAAAGATAAAATAAATAAATAGAAAGGGAAGTAAAAGAGAAAGTTAAAAAGATAATATGGACCCTTATTTTATGAAATAGACTTATACCCCTAAGGTAATGAGAAATTACTTGTAACAGAAAACTAGAAACTTCTTATTAGATTATATCACATTAAAGATAGTTTAGGGAATTACACATACAATAGGCAAACATTAATATTTATAATTTTTTAGAATGAAAGAAATATCTCATATGCAACTTTTCTTGTGATTTTGGGATTGTAATAACTTGGATAATTTTTGTCTCTTTTCATAGTTTCCTGTATTTTTCAAGTGTTCCATGATGAGAATTTATTAACCCTATTCTGCAGTCCTCAAGAGGGTTCTTCTTAGGCTTCAGTAAATATTTCATCTCAGTAAACTAGACTAGCAGGATTGAATCAACCTTCTGCAGAGTCCTGGCTGCAGCCCAGCACAACCTACAAGCCCAGGTGCCACGAACTCACATCACACAGAGCTAGGAGCTGTTGGTGCTCTAAAGCCCATGCTCCGTAGGAGCCAGTATCCTTTTTGACAGCAGCACAGACATAGCTTACAGGGTCTTTGTGAAGGGCAAGCTGCCTTGCAAGAGCCACCACAGTCTGGAAAGCCCAAAATATGTTATCTCCACCAGGTTGAGTTCACTTCTGATTCCACATGGCTGCAATACAACCTATCAACCCTAGCTTGTTTTTACCTCTATCAGTGATGTTTAGCAACATAGCTGGAATGGTGTCCTCAGCTGGTTTGCAGGGGAATCTTAGAGTACACCAGAGGTCAGATTGCCATATACGAGGCCAAAGGGTTTTATCAACTCCTTGTCACATTCGTACTCACAAAAACCATCAGTAATAAAACAAGGCTATTGTTGTTGCTTAAGGATGAGGTAAGAACCTAAAATGAGATATCAATAATGAAACAGGGAAAAGGAAGAGGTATGTATAGTAGGTGTAAATAAAAAGGAGTTGAAAAAGCACAATGAAGCATTTTAGATGACCTCTTAGGTCCATTATCCTTCTATTAATTGTCTACAGGTGTAAGGAAGTATAAAATTTAGTGGGAAATTTGTATTGAAAACTACCGTGAGTGATTTAAATCATGAGTGATTTCTGTTTCAAGACTGTAAATCTGCGAGAAAGGTGGATCCATTAGAACGTCAACAACTCAAGCATCTAAAATCTTCAGATTTTAGATATGTTTCTTATAGCAAGAAGTACAAATTCAGATGCTTGCAGGTGTCAGATAGGTACAGTCCATGAGTAAAACTGCCTGGGCATTCAAAACTAGAAAGTGGGGGAAACCATGACCCTGGGCAGCTTGTGAACTCCAGAGGGCCATTGCCTTGTGGAAATAAAGGCCCAGCACTGCCGGAGCGCACGCCATTGTTTCTTGATGTTTGTGATTAATGTTACTTTAAACAAATGTTTTAAGCCCTTCAAAAGTCTGAGAAAAATACCTTCAAAAGTCATAAAAAGTACCTTCAAAAGTATTCTTCACAATATCTAGATGTCTAGCAATGTCTAGAAATGCAGAACTGGAGCCTCAAAGAGGAAAACAGAATGAAGTGGAAGGCGGTGTCCAGCGTAAGAGAATGGAAAGGAAACCACAGGTCTGAGCTCTCGGGGAGCCCAAAGTTGAGGGAATGGGAGGAGTGAAAGGGACCAGTTAGATGATAAGAAAGGATGGTCTATAATATAGGAACAGAATCACCAGAGCAAAAATGAAAGCACAGAATTCAAGAAAGGAAGAGTCAATAAAAGAGGAACTGAGTGTCAAATTCTAGACATATTTAAAAAGGTGATTTAAGCAATTAAATCATGACATATCCCAAGTTCCCTACTTTTCCCTAAAAACAGATCTCTATCTTTGTAAGAAAAAGTATATTGCTATGAGGAGATGGCCCCCTGCAATCCTTTCGTAGTTTTCCATCTCTCCTAACTTCTGGGACAAGACTTAGTCATCGCTGGGTAGATAATCATCCAAGGCCATGAGATTAGCCCCATAAAGTATTCCAGGACCAATCAGCTCCTTTTAATACACTTATTTCATCATTTCATATTACTATATTTTAACATATATGAAACCATTCTAGAATGACTTCTTTTCTTTATCTCTCTTTTGTTTTCCTTTATAAAAAATCCTTGTAGTACTACTGATCCAGTTTGTGGAGGGAAAGTAGTTATAGGGTGAAATCTAAAGGGAACGTTTTCTGTTACTCTCACACTATGAACTGTGACAGCTCCTCATCCTCAAAGAAGAGATAGACTAATATTCTTTAACCTAAAGAATGATCGACCAGTACCTGCTTCTATATTTCATTCCCTCTGTTAACCGAATCTCAAATCCTGTTCCAGATTGCAGGAGGAGAAATGCAGATTTTAGCTTCCCTGAGAATGTCTGAGGTTAATCTCGCAGTCTGGTTTTGTCTTATGCCCTAGATCGGATCCTATTTTGGGAGTGTTTTAACAACAGTTGACATTGATAAAGATTCGAACACTGACATCCTGCTTGTTGGGGCTCCCATGTACATGGGAACAGAGAAAGAGGAACAAGGAAAAGTGTACGTGTACACTCTGAATCAGGTAATGGTATCTGAGTTTGGTAAAAATCCAGGAAAATCTCTTCCTCTCCTTCAGTTTTGAATAATGCATTTCTTACTTTTCTTTCAATTTAGAAAAATGAGCCAAGAAGATTTCAGAGCCTGTTCACCTCACCAACCCCTCAGTTTTGAAAAGAACATTTAGAATTCTAATTAAATAGTTCCAGCCCTTGGATATGTTCTGCTTGGAAGAGTGATGTGTGTGTGTGTGTGTGTGTGTGTGTGTGTGTGTGTGTGTGACAGAGACAGAGAGAGAGAGAATTTATAGGATAGAAAAGATAACTATAAATCTCACTAAGCTGCTAAACAAACCCACCCATAAACTACTCATCAGCTCTGACCTGGAGATGGGTACCATAAGAGTTGTGTGGATTGGATGGTGGAAAGGAAGTTGTTAGTTCCAAATCAATGACACCAGAGCTTCCTAGGAACCACTGTGGTCTTTGGAAGACTTCATGGACTGGAGGAAGATTTTGTTTTCCTTTCTTGACTTTAGACTAATCATTTGTTAGGTGAAATAATTCTGGATCTTTTTCATTGGAACAATAATATATTTAAGTTTTTTAAATAGTTAGATTTTCATATTCTTTTAAATCACAAATTGTGCATCTTTCTATCATTTTTTTGTTTCCTCCTGTGAACCTCCCCCAACCCTAAGAAAATGTTTTCTTCTCTACCTTTGCTAGTACTTTCTGTCCTTTCTTTGTTTTTGTTTTTGTTTTTCCCACCTGCAGTTAACTTTAGAGAAAGCTTGTTTTCTGAACAGCATATAGTTTCTCTTTGTCTTATAGGGGAGAATTGAGAGAGACAAAGAGGTTTATCAAAGACAAAGTTGGGAGAAGGAAGGAGAGTGTCACAAATTGAGGAATTAAAACATTCAGTTCTTTGGGGCTGGAGTGGTGGCTCAGCAGTTGCAGTGCTTGCCTTGTATGCATGAGGACAAGGGTTCAAACCCCAGCACCACGTACACAATGAAGTGTCAGAGCAACAAAAACCACATGGAAAATAAATTGATTTCCTTTCTCTCTCTCTCTCTCTCTCTCTCTCTCTCTCTATATATATATATATATATATATATATGTAAATTCAGTTCTTTGACCTTAAAAAGATGCTACTTATTACATAATGACCTGATTGCATTAAAATCAGACCCTTAAAATTCTTACTGAATCTTCTTTCTGATTATTCTACAACTTCTTCTTTGGAATCCCTAACTTTGCTTTCACTTTTTAGGAAATTTTCCAAACTGTACTGATAATGTACAAATGGTTCTTAATACTGTTGATCTGGCACACATTTTAAAAATCTACTCTGCTCTAGTAGTGACAGAAATCCATAAGTATCCTGTTTGTCTTTTATTCCAGACAAGATTTGAATACCAAATGAGCCTAGAACCAATTAAGCAGACTTGCTGTTCATCTCTGAAGCACAATTCATGCACAAAAGAAAACAAAAATGAGCCATGCGGGGCTCGTTTTGGAACAGCAATTGCTGCTGTAAAAGACCTCAATCTTGACGGATTCAATGACGTCGTGATAGGTGCTCCACTAGAGGACGATCACGCGGGAGCTGTGTACATTTATCATGGTAGCAGGAAGACTATAAGGAAAGAATATGCACAAGTAAGAAGTTAAACTTGGGGATTCTCACCCCCAGTGCTGAGTGGCATTGCCCGGCTTGCTTGATGAACTATTTGATTTATTTCGTCTGACCCTATTGGGAAACCCAATCTAATTCTCTCCTGAGTTTTCTTTATAGGACAATCACTTTGCATTTCATACTTCAATCTGGTTTCTTTTCTATTGTTATTTTCCATATCTCTAGGATCTGATCTTTTGAAATAGTTAAAAGAACACTTCATAACAATGTTATTTAATATATGCAATGTGTTTGATCCTAAAGACAGGGTACAAAACAATAATTGGGGCTGAAGTGGTGGCTCAGCCATTATGGCACTTGCCTGACATGTGCAAGGATGTGGGTTCAAACCCCAGCACCATGTACACAACAAAGTGTCAGAGCAACTAAAGCCACATGAAAAACTAAATAAAATTGATTCTTTCTTTCTCGTTGTCCCTCTCTCTTAAAAAAAAATAATTATTATATAATTTAGCTAATAAAGGAGGTGAGATTGGGGGCTGGAGAGGTGGGTTGGTGGTTCCAGCGGTTGCCTGGCATGCGAAACGATGCGAGTTCAAACCCCAGCACCACGTACACAATGAAGAGACCAAGAATGAAAAATCACATGAAAAACTAAATAAAAATTGCTTCTCTCTCTCTCACTGTTCCCTCTTTCTAAATAAAAAAGGAGGTGAGATTATTGTTTTTTTAATAATTAGTGTCCATGTTATAATAAGATTTCATTAAATTTATATATATGAATTAAATTGGCATATTTTCATCATATACATTTGGGTTTATGAAGGCTTATAATTTTCTCATAAGTTATCCTCCTTGGAAAAAATTTATATAATTAGGCTTCACATGTAGGGGACTTCTGTTGTTCTGTTTTAAATGTATTGTCATTTAACAGTTCTAATCTATCAACTTAATTCCTTCATGCATGAGAAAATATTAATTTATGGAAATGCTTAATTCAGTAAAAAATAGAGTTTCAAGTAGTTTTAATGTAATTGACTTTTTCTGTAATCATAATTGGTTACACGTTGAACAATTACTTATGAATAAAATAAAATTCTTCACTTTTTGGCTTATATGGCATGAAAAGAAATCATAACATTAATTATTTCTTTTTACATTTGAGTGGTCTCTGGTTCTGTAATCAATAGAATTTTCAAAACCTATTCATGTATTGTGAAGTGTTTAATTTTTCTTTAAGTCATAATGACATCAATAATGAACAAACCAAATGGTTATTTCAGTAACAACATTTCTATGCATTTGATAAATTACTTATTTCTGCTAAAAATCTTCATGGTATTATATACTTAACTAAAGACAGGCATTATTAACCATTGGGACTTGGTGGAATCACAAAATACAGGAAGAGGTATCTTTCTTTTGTCCTACCTCTTTATTCATTCACTATTAATCACACTGATTCAATGGAATGGAATTTGATGTAGAAAAAGGAAAACTTTTAATCATTTAATGGAACATATTGTCACACGCAATTTATTTTGTAAAATAGGATAAATCAGAATGCATCTTTAAACAAAAATAGAAAGCAGAATATTAAAGTTAGATTTGTTTAATTATCAGTAATTAAACAAGGATAATCAGTAATTCCCAAGGAATAGGTGAGAATGTGCTTAATTGTTTCCTTGGGAACCAGAGGTACAGCTGGATGATCAAATGGAATCAAGTCCTTCAGTACCAATGAGACAAACATCTCTGGATTTATTTGCTGAAAAACATACGAAAATACTTTCCAATGAATCCACAAGTTTAAGCATGAGAAATGTTCCAATTGGTTTGCCTTACTTGTCTTCTAATTTTATGTTAAGTAGAAAACAGGAGAATAAGAAGACCCCAAGTTTAGGGAGGGTCTGTCAGTTCTGTCTCCTTGCTGATGAATTCTGTTAACTTAGCATTATCTTTCACCAACGCTAAGTCAAGAAGTACAGATATCTAAATATGGTGAGGTGCCCAGATCAGCTTTCAAGAACTCTACATTCACTTCTACCTTCTCTACATTGTGGATACGTGTGACTGGAGTTGGGTCTATTGTGACCTTGACTTTAGGACAATTTTTGACACACAGTAAGGAAGAATGAATATTGGAAAATGTATTTGAAGGAATGTTTTATTGATACCCAGTCATAAAGTTTAATGAACCCCAAACTGACCCCTAGAACAATCTTCTTTTCCTCTGCTTGCTTATATGTTTTCAAGATTTCCAATATTTTCTTTAAATATCTCTGTAGAATGGAATTAAAAAGGAACTAGAGAGTAGTCAGTTACTCATAATATTTCCCTTGAGGGTTGATAAGGTGATTCTACATAATCTTTTCCCCTCTCCAGTGAAATGATTCTGTCTGTACTACTAAAAGAGCAAATATCCTTTGGAAACATCTGAATATTTCATCTTCTCACTACACAAGTATTCCCCAAAGATATTTAGCTTTATTTTTTATTGAACAATCTAAATTCCCAGATTACAGGGAAATCTGTTGCACAAACTCTTCTGATATAAAATTCTCTGTTGGAATTTTCACAGCGTATTCCATCAGGTGGTGATGGCGAGAATCTGAAATTTTTTGGCCAGTCTATCCATGGAGAAATGGATTTAAATGGTGATGGTCTGACTGATGTGACTATTGGGGGTCTCGGTGGAGCTGCCCTCTTTTGGTATGTATTTTGCAATGTCTAATTAATCTGATAGTATTTCATAAATAGTTTCAGAGCTCAGAATGAGACTGGAACTCATGCCATACCAAATGTCTAGTTCCTTTTATGCTCCATCATGCAAATACAAGCTAGTCAGTTGAGTAAGTTGGAGGAGTCAATAAATCTTAAGAACAAAGATGTTATATTAGAGGAACAAGTAGAATGAACTTTTAATTTGGAGATCTATTATATGCTTGACAATAAAACAGATATTCTGTTTTAGGGGAGGAGAAAGGTTTTTAGATGTGTATAAATCAGAAAGCATCCCTAACTTTGAGTTTCATACAAGCTATTAGGGTCATTGAATCTTAATTCAGTTACCTGATTCACAGAAATAGACACAGTCCCTGCCATAACTCCAGCTGTGTTGACAGCAGAATGAAGCAAACCAGGACACTGGGAGATAAAAACTGTTTTGTAATGCTGAAGTAGGGGTTGACTCTAAATACAGGTGGCAGGTGATGAACAGAGGTGGTCAAAAATGTCCAGATAGCAAGACAACTGTCACATGGGCTAGACTGAGCCATAGCCCCTACGAAGATCTAGCTAGGGCAGAAAGGATGTGTGGAATGGAAAGTAGTCACGATAGCCTCAGGCCTGAGAATCCACAGTACAAAACAGATAAGTAGACATGTTCGTTCATTGCTGATTAAAGGATAAACTGGCTAAAATATTATATATTATAAGTTTAAAGATGTAGTACATACATATGTATATGTGCTTGTGTATGTGCAGGACACAGGTGCTAGTAGACATACTATATATTCATATGTCTCTATTCTTCTGCAAAGAGATAAAATATTAAGGGTACTCAATGTCCGTGATGATTACTGCTGAGTGGCAGAATTAGGTTATTTGTATTTTCTTATACATTTCGATGGTTTACATATTTCCAGTAAGTAAATTATTTTAAAAGAAAGCTATAAAAAAAGAAGAAATGAAATGAAAACCATGTTTGATCACAGATAAATGAAAATGTAAGAAGCAAAACCACAGGTAAGGAATGGAGTACTATACGCTTTTTATTATTAAAGTCAATTTAAGATTTAAATGAAATATCACACAAGCTTAACTGTGCCTCAAATATTACTCTGCTTCTTCTTCCAAGACATAGACAGGACTAAACACACAAAAACAGACAAACCACTCAGTCTAGTTGAAAGCCAACTGGGGCCCACATATTTTCTAGGGCCTCTGGACCATTACAAAATGGAAACAAACTCAGAGCATCTCCAAATATAGTTTTGCTTCTGAGCTTTCACCATGGCAAAACTAGACTAAGCCTTTAAACCAAGAGCCCAAGATGGTTCTAAAACAGCCGGGGTCTCCACAGAACGTAAGATACAATCTCTTCTGAATCAGTGACTCATTAAAGGAATGGAGTCCTGAGAGTCCCATAATACATACACACAGGAGAATCTCCTCTGATGCATTCACATTACACTCCCAGCTTGATGGTGCTCATTAAATGCGTAGAAGTGTAAGTAATCCCCATTATTTACATGTTTGTAGGTCCCGAGATGTGGCTGTAGTTAAAGTGACGATGAATTTTGAACCCAATAAAGTAAATATTCAAAAGAAAAACTGTCGTGTGGAGGGAAAAGAAACAGTGTGCATAAATGCTACAATATGTTTTAATGTGAAATTGAAGTCTAAAGAAGATTCAGTTTACGAAGCTGGTAAGTATCTTTATAGTAAATTCTTTGGGACACTGTGAAATCCAATAGAATTTGGTACATGCATACCAACTCAGAGGAGGCATTAAGAAATGGACTTCAGGGGCTGGAGCCCTGGCTTAGTGGTATTGCACTGGCTTGGCATGCATGAGGACCTGGGTTCAATCTCCAGCTAATTGTCAGAGAAACAAAAACCAGGTGAAAGAATAAATAAAATTTTCTCTCTCTCTCTCAAAAAAAAAAAAAAAAAAGGAAGAAAGAAAAAAGAAATGGACTTCAAATAGGCCTAGTTTATTTTACTCTCAATTTGCAAAGAATCCTCTCCCATCCTCTGCCCCCTTCTAGAGAACACTGTTGTTGCAGATGACCTGAGAACTTGTTCCTTTCCATTGAGGTCACACTAATTTTTTTTAATTGAGAAATTTATTTGTTGAACTATCATACAAATTTTTAACAAAATAATATAAAACGTATATAGATTCTGAAGGTTAGATTTACCCCCAAGAGTGCCCCCCCAATTACCCACCCTTATCTCTCCCTTCCCCTTCCCACAACATCTCTAAAATGTATTAGGTTGTATAATATTACACCTTATCTGGATTTAACACATGATAATAGACCACCTTTCTCAATGTCCAGGATCTATTTCCAGCCTCCACAGATGAGTAAAGACATTTGACCCTTGGTTCTATGGGTTATGATGATTTCAGTATAATTTCTTCCATAGCCATCCATTTACCTTCAAAGACTGCAATATCATTGTTTCTAATTGCTGTGAAAAATTCCATGGTCTATATGTACCACAGCTTTTGGATCCATTCATCCAGTGAGGGACATATGGGTTGTTTCCATGATTTAGATATTGTAAATTGAGCTGCTATGAACATAGATATTGCTGTGTCACTATAATGTGCTGATTCTAAAACCCCTGGAAAAGTACCCAGGAGAGGAATAGCAGGATCATATGGTGGTCTCATCTCTAGTTTTTTGAGGATTTTCCACACTGCTTTCCAGAAGGGCTGTACCAGTCTGCAGCTCCACCAAAAGTGTGTTAGTGTGCCTATCTCTCCACAGCCCCTTCAGCATCTATTATTGTTTATTTTCTTCATTTTTGCCATTCTGAGTGGCGTGAGGTGACATCTTAATGTAGTTTTCATTTGCTTTTCTCTGATTACTAGTGATTTAGAGCAGTTTCTCGTGTATTCATTGGCTTGATCAATGTCCTCTGTTGAGAAGTTTCTATTTAGCTCTTTGGCCCATTTATTAATTGGGTTGTTTGTGTTTTTGTAGTTGAGGTTTTTGAGGATTTTATAGATTCTGTATGTGAGTCCCCTG
>PVKS010007303.1:0-73690 GCA_004027875.1 Aplodontia rufa | reverse complement strand
ATTGCTGTGTCACTGTAATGTGCTGATTCTAAGTCCCCTGGAAAGATACCCAGGAGTGGAATAGCAGGGTCGTATGGTGGAGTCATCCCTAGTTTTTTAAGGATTCTCCATACTGCTTTCCAGAGGGACTGTACCAGTCTGCAGCTCCACCAACAGTGTGTTAGTGTGCCTATCTCTCCACAGCCCCTCCAGCATCTATCGTTGTTTATTTTCTTCATCTTTGAGATGAAATTTCAATGTATTGTTTTGTTTCTGTTGTTTCGTTTTTGGTACCAGAGATTGAACCCAGGGGCACTTAGCCACCGTGCCACATCTCCAGCCCTTCTTAATTTTATCTGGAGACAGCGATTCCAGGCATGTGCCACCACGCCCTGCACATCGTAGTTTTGATTTGCATTTCCCTGATTGCCAGGGATGTCAAACACTTTTTCATATATTTGTTGGCCATTTGTGTGTCTTCTTTTCAGAAATGTTTGCTTAGTTCTATTGTCAATTTATCACTGGGTTCTTTGTTTTAATGGTGTTAAATTTTTAGAATTCTTTATGTATTCTGGATGTTAATCCCTTGTCGGAGGTAACATTCTTAATTTTTAATCTTGGAGTTGACCTGTGTTAGATGTGACTCTGTGTACTGAATTTATCACACTATAGTACCTTGTCACTATTTTAATACATCTGCCTGCCGCTTTGATCATATTTTCTCATGTACTACTGAGGCAAAATTCTTACTATGCCAGCATCTCCCGTGGGAGATTTTATGAGCATATACAGCAATAAATACTGGTTTAGAGAGAAAGCATCCAGGAACATGATTTTCCTATCTGGGAACTTTGTTTCTTGACAAGTATGAATGAGTATATGTATGTAGTGTGTAGTGTGTGGGGTGTGTGTGTGTGTGTTTTGTAATTGTACAGCCAAAGGTGTCTTGGAAATGTTGGGTTCATTTTTCTTGGTACCAAGAAATCTAAATGCAGTACTATAATTTAAAGAGTCTGGTAACAACTTCTTGAGCAGAAAAGATGGACCCTGAGTTCAGCAACAGATACGGAAACGTGGCTTGGCTCTGTCCCTTGGCGTAGATCTAGGGTGTTACGTTCCATTAGAGGCCCTGACGGGAGGAAGCACTGGTATCTTTTCAGAAACTCACCAGATCAGGCACAAACTTGCTGGCAGCCTTGATGGAGGGACCTCACCGATCCAGGCCCAGCTCTCAGGAGGTAACTGGCAAGAGAGAAGAAAGCAAAACAAGCAACCAAATCCCTGTACACCTTATAAATTTGACTTGGAAATTTTGCCTCAAGGCTGTAAAAGTAGAAATAATGATTCTATTTTCTCCCAAGTCCAACTCCTGCGTGTTTAGTCTTTAATGTGGAGAAAATACATCTAATTATCTGATTATCAGCTTTTCTCTTTTTCTTTCCTTATCTTTTCTTTTTAGTCCACATTTCCGGGGTCAGGTGATAGTGATTCTTTAGAATAAATTTAGGCTAGGCTCCCCCTCATCCAAAACTAGGCTTTCAAATCACATGACTATCCTCCTTCTCAGGGGCCAAGCCTTGAAATCACGTGCTTCTACTTTGCCTGTGAGACATTTCTTTGATTATCTGAATCTCCTCTGCCAAGGATAAATCGATTTGTCTCCATTCTGTCTGGGGTTGTGAAGCTGGGATTATAAGGTTCCTCTTGGTGGCTTCAGTTACCAAGTTAAAGGGTAGTCTGTGTACAACCTCCTGCTGCCCCCTGGTGGAAAAGATGGGTATCGAACAAGTTGCAACAAGACTGATTTCTTAAGCAAACCTTGAGGTGTCAGAGGAAAGACCCACAGGAAATAACTACTCTTAAAGCTATTCATTTACACTGAAATGTGAATGTAACTGTTAAAAAATAAAAGAGAAATCAAGTTATCGGAGCTATGAGAGTCTGTCTTAGGAGTTGGAACTTTAAGGTCACCTTTTATTTCTGTTTGCTGGGAGCTCATTTCTCTCTTCTCTCTCCCAACCTCCTCCTTTTCTTCAACCCTTATTTCATGTGTCTTGGAATAATCCCAAGATTCCTGTAAGGTTATCTTTCAACATTTCTAAAAAATGAGAATCAGCAATTGGCCCAGGAAATGGGTGCATCCTTATACGCACCTTAAACACATCTTATACCTATCCACTCAGATCAAACCCAAACCAAAGTTCACTTCATTTTTTTTTTTAAGAGAGAGGGACAATGACAGAGACAGAGAAAGAGAGGAACAACTTTAGTTTTTCACATGGCCTTAGTTGCTCCAACATTTAGTTGTGTAACACTTAGTTGTGTACGTGGTGCTGGGGTTTGAACCCCGGTCCTTGTGCTTGCCAGGCAAGCGCAGAAACCGCTGAGCCACCGCTCCAGCCCCACCAAAGTTCACTTCAGGAATGCAAACAAAACATGCTTGTCTTATACCTTTCTTTCTTCTCTTTTCTTTTTAAAGAGAGGGACAGTGAGAGAGAGAGAGAGAGAATCAATTTTATTTTGTTTTTCATTTGTCTTTTGTTGTTCTGGCACTTTTGGTTTGAACCCGTGTCCTTGCGCATGCCAGGCAAGTGCTGTAACCACGGAACCACTGCTCCAGCCCCTGTCTTATACCTTCTGAGACCTTCTCAGTACAAGTGAGAGGCTGTGTCCTTATAAGACTTTTCATGCAAATTACATTTTGAAAGATAATATGCTAATTTTTAAAGCCTTAAAATGACAAAATGCTCAAAAAGTACGTCCAGGTTTGTGTTTCAAATTAAAATATACCCCAGGAAGATTTTTAAGAATCAAGGAAAAATTTGGAAGACTGTTATGTAGGAATATTAATATTTACATCAGTTCATGATAAACCTTTCAAATGTATTCCGGTGATTTTTAGAGCTATTGTGTGCATGTGTATGTTTAATAAGAAATTATAATGCCATGCTTGTACTTGGTCCATATTGGAAGGCTTTCATATTTACGAGTTAATTCATTCATTCAGCATTCATTCAACAAGTATGTGCTGAGTGTCCATGAGACAGCACTGCCCGAGGTATTCCTCCCCTGCATGAAATGAGCGCTAATATCTCAAGAACAAGGCAGACCAGGCAGCATCATGGGAGAGGTGGAAGTACAGTGAGATGGGGGTTCAGAGATCAGTTCCAGCTTTTGGAGTAGGTGAAACAAAGGGCAGCGGAGCTGGGGTTCTATTTATTTATTTATTTGGTGGGGGGGCTGAACCCAGAGTCTAAAGCGTGCTACGCACATACTCTGCCACTGAACTGCATCCCCACCCCTTAAAACTAGAACTGAAAGGACGAATAATCGTTGGTCATAGAACCTCTCTGAATGGCAGAAGTTTGGACGTTTCTTCCTAAGGAACAAATTTTCCTTAGGAATAGAAATTACAGATAGGGACCAAGTGCTGTATAAATGATTTTCTCCCGGGTGTCTTTTGAAATGTGAGAATTAGGAACAGTTCAGATACTGTCAATTCTTGTTTGACCTGTTCTTTAAACATAAAAATTCTGCTTTTGTCCTCAAAGTACTCTTCTCTTCCTCACCCCAAATCAGGATGAGAGAGGAGTTATAGCCATTTTATTTGCTTACTCTGTCTTGATCTTCTCCTTAAGCTGTTGATGCTATTTATTTATTGATGTCACACTCCGTTCTGGCTGCTGTAACAAAGATGCCATAAACTGCTTGGCTTTAACATCAAGGGTCAAGGTGACTGCACATCAGTGTGCATGTGTGTGTGTGTGTGTGTGTGTGCGTGTGTGTGCATGCACATGTGCAGATGATTCACAGATGGCATCTTCTCACTGTGGCCTCACAAACGTGAAAGAAAAAGAGCTCCCTTGGGTCTGTTTTGTAAGGGCATTGTAAAACATCGTCCCTGTGACCAAAAGAGCTGACAAGAACAATGCAGAGTAGGCAAAGTTTATTTTTGGCTGGTGGTTTCACAGGTTCAATTTGTGATCAGCCAACTCTGTAGCTCTGGGCCTGAGGTGAAGCAGACTATGAAGGGGAAGGGCCTGGCAGAGGAAAGCAGCTCAGGACAAGGCAACAGGAAGCAGAGAAAAAGTTCCACTCCCAAGAGACAAAATAGAAACCCCAAAGGTGCCCCCTATGGATGTGCTTCCTCCAGCCACACCCCCCCACTAGAGCTACCACCAAGTTAATCCAGATCAGTGGACCAACCCACCCATTAATCCTATTAATGAGGGCACTTACTCATCATCTAATCACCTCCCCCAAAAGTGCTCCTAATATCACCTTAGTCATTAGGATTTCAACATAAGAACTTTAGTGGACACAGCATTCAGGCCACAACATTTGGTAAATATTTATTGTGCACCTATTATGTGCCAAATACTCTGCTAGGTATTAGAAGGCAACAATTAGCAAGCACATATGGTCCTTTTCCCTAAAAAAATAAAAAAAGTTTATTGGCCGTGCCAGTCAATTAAGCCACAGAATAAACAAACACTCTTGGGGATGGGGATGTAGATTAGTGTTAGAACATTTGCTTAACATGCTCACAGCCCTGAATTTGATCCCCACCACTAAAATCAAAGCAAAGCTCTCATAATAATAAGAGTATTGTTATGTTTTGGATGTGAGGTGTCCCCCTGCCAAAGCTCCTGTGTTAATGCAGGAATAATCAGAGGTAAAATGATTAGACTATGAGAGCTGTGACCTAATCAGTCCATCCCAGGTTGAATGGGCTGACTGAGTGGTAACTGTATGCAGGTGGGGCATGGCTGGAGTAGTTGGGTCACTGGAGGTGTGCCCTGAAAGGGTTGTTCTTCCTGCAGCCTCTGTATTTCTCTCTGTATTGCTATTTCTATGTTTATCTCTATCTGTTTCCTGACCCTACCATGAGTGGAGCATATTTCCTTGGGACTGAGATTTTTTTATTTTTATTTTTTGAGAGGGACAATGGGAGAGAGAGAAAGAGAGAATCAATTTTATTTAGTTTTTCATGTACCTGTCATTGTGTACGTGGTGCTGGGATTCAAACTCATGTCCTCACACATGCCAAGCAAGCACCTAAGATCCGAGCCACCCCTCCAGCTCCCAGGACTGAGTCTGAAACCATGACCCCCAAATAAACTTTCCTCTAAGATGTTCTTGTTGGGTGTTTTGGATAGCAATGAAAAAGTTAACTGAAACAAGGTGAGTCACTGGAGGTATTCCCTGGAAGGGTACATCTTCCCTGTGTCCCCTTCCCCACTCTTTTTTTCTGTTTCCTGACCTCACTGTAAGCTGAGTAGCTTTCCTCTGGGTGTGCCCTTCCGCCATTGTGTGCTGCCTCATCTTGGACCCAGAGCAACCGAGGAAGCTTTCCATGGAGTGAGACCTCTGAATCCGTAAGCCCCAAATAAAATTTTCCTCTAAATTGTTTCTGTCAGGTGCTTTGGTTACAGTGATGAAAAGCTGACTGAAATGAATACATACACATATAAAAACCTCAAAATATAATAACGCAGCACACCACAGATGCCAATAACCTAGCCTGCAGAAGGCAGTCTGGATTCAAATCTGGGCTGCACATTACAGGGAGACAGCAAAATCTATGTTCAGAGCAGCTCAATTTATAATAGCTAAAGTATGGAACCAACACAGATGCCCCTCACTGGATGAATGGATCCAAAACCTGTGGTGTACCATGGAGTTCTATTTAGCAATTAGAAACAATGGAATTGCAGCCTTTGAAGGTAAATGGATGGTGATGGAAGAAATCATGCCAAACCCAGAGAGTCAAGGGTCGAATGTTTTCACGGATTTGTGGAGGCTGGAGCTAAACCCAGACCCATGTGAAAGATAGTCAGTCTCATGTATTAGACCCAACAAAGGAGTAGCAACATACGATCTAGGGCAATCATAAATATACAGTGAAAGGAAGGGGGAGGGGGCAGGTAGGGAGAATAGGGAAGGATCTATGGGGTAATTCTGATTTAAGAATATATGCATATTATATTGTTATTTTATATGCATTTATGATTGTACAACAACTCAACTTATTAATAAAAATCTGGGCTGCACTGAATACTTGCCATGTGACTTTGAGCTAGTTACTTCGTTTCTTAGAAGCTCAGTTTTTGATAGAAGTATACTTCAAGGGGCTGGAGCGGTGGCTCAGCGGTTTCAGTGCTTGCCAGGCAAGCACAAGGACCTGGGTTCAAACCCCAGCACCACCTACACAACTGAGTTTTGAAGCAACTAAGGCCATGTGAAAAACTGAATAAAGTTGTTTCTCTCTTTTCTCTGTCTCTCTCACTGTCCCTCTCTCTTTAAAAAAAAAAAAAAAGAAGTATACTTAAAGTTCACCCAAGGGGCTGCACAGGTATTCGTGGTCTGCAGTGGCTTTGCTCCAGGCTCTGATTCCATCTCTTGGGTTTCCCTACCCTCCAGCTTCACCCTCATTGCTGAAGGGGAAAGTGAGTGTGGAAGAGGAATGATTGTTTCTTAACAGCACTAGTCTGGAAATGGCATTTTCAGAGATTTGGACACACTTAACTCAAGGAAGACTGTGTATGCAGAACCTAGGGTGACAGAGGACTTGGGATGGAGAGGACCTGGTCTCCCAGATGACTACCTCTATGAAGGGGAAAAAGTGACGAAAACTTCTCTTTCCTAGCCTCTTCCTCAGCATCCTGTTTTTTTTTTTTTAACTTTTATGTTTTAGGAAACATTGAGTTTTTTTTTTTTTTTAAGAGAGATGGACCATGAAAGAGAGAGAATCAACTTTTATTTATTTGTTCATGTGGCCTTCGATGCTCCAGGACTTCGTTGAGTATGTAGTGCTGGGGTTTGAACTTGCATACTCCTGCATGCCATGCAAGCTCCATAACCACTGAGCCACTGCTCCAGCCCCTTCCTCAGCATCCTAAAGCACTGTTTCCCTCAGGATCCTGGGTCCCCTATAATTGCGCCCTACGGGAAACCCTCCCCCAGGCCTGGACTCCAGCTGCCCCTCTACCTTCTTGCTCCCACACTCTATGGGGCTCTTTAATGAGCAGTTGCAATGGCCACTTCCACATGGTAAGGAAACAGATTGTGAAGATGCTGCAGGACATGGGCTTCCACACTGGCTGCCAGGGCCTTGGGGACTTTGTGGGACTCAAGTTGAGGAAAGATGTGTTTCTGCTATCTTAGTCTTAGTTGTGGGAAGCACTTTTCTCTGACAGTCCTGGGGTCCATAGTTGGAATCCATAGAACCAATGGCAGGAACATCACCAATGGCTGGAGCAGGTGGCTTTGGTGGGCTGGTTCTGGGTCCTACCACTATCCTGTATGCTAATTTTATGGGAAAATGCATTCAAACAGTGGACTCTGAGATGGCTTTTCTAAATTAGGGATTATCTATATTACAATCTTATGCTGGCCTCTCAATATCTCAGAAAATAGTGTTATCAATGGGTTTTTTTTTTCCTTTACATTTCCATGAGATTCTAGGAGTGGAGGTACAACACTGTTAGCAATGATCCTTGTTAAGAGTATTTTGAGTTTATAACATTGACATTTTAATATTTAAAAATAATGTTATATTATAGAAGTAGTTTGTGCCCACTCAATTCATAAAATAAAAATTTTTAGAAAATAAAGCTCTCCTGTATTGTCACATGTCAGAAATAACTATTATTCATATTTTGGTATTATTTTCACTCCATATATATATTTCCCTTTGTTCCTTCCCCAACTTGCAGTTCCACTATATATGAAGTTTATAATTTCTCTTATTCATTTATTAATTTATTTTTTATTAGTTTCTTTTATGCATTTCTCAATGCCATTCATTACATATTTTTAAAAGTGATTCTGGCAGAATCTTCTAGCTGTTCACCAAAATCCGCTTCCTTCTTCTTGGGTATGCAGCTAGAAATGTGTCTCTAGGCTCCTGCACCTAGGTGCAGCCAGTGGATGAGAGAGGATGTGATGAGTGCTGTTGCTGGGCCAGTGCTCTTGGGAGGTGATATCTCCTCTTCTGTTATGCAGTGCACAGAGCAGGTGGATCTGGTCTCTGTTATTCATTCCCCTTCCTACAGCAGGATGCAGATGATGGCAAGGCACGAGAAGTTTCCAAAGTCACAGAATGAAAGGAGCCTAAGTTTTTCATAATCATGTTTTGAACACAATATGGACGAGAATAAGCCATCTGTTGTGTTTGAGCTGTATTTTCAGAGGTGTTTGTCACAGCTGTTTTACCTACCCCACTTTTCATTCCAAGGTCAATACCACAATATTAAAAAGGAAATGTTTCCTGTTACGCTGTATTAGATTGTTAAAAATGGCCTCCAATGATTTCGATTTACAAGGTGTCATATTTTAGAGTGGCATGTATTGGGCCCCAGCAATATTCAAACATTTTCAAATTTTGGTTACTGTAAATGAAAGTGATGAGCATCCTTGTGCTGGATTCCTTGTCATTAAGAGGCTCCTTCAGTCTGAAAATTAAGAAGTCATATTTTCCATTTTGGTGCTTAAACTAGTTTTCTGGCCTCTGATAATATAGATGAAATAACATTTTAATAGGCTGTGATCAGACACACTAATCAATTACACACAACTAATGACCCCTCCAAGTCCAAACAACCTGGTTATCATGTTGCTTCTATTGCTTAATACAGTAAACACATCAATCTTGTCTGTCATAGTTAATCACTGCTAACTGGCCTTTGTCATTGTTGGATCCCATTATCCCAGATGAAATCCTGGAGACAATTTCAATGGCAGTATCTTCTACCATCACTCTAACTTTCAGAAGATAGACATCATGGAAGATACTGTGAAGGTGCTGGTAGCCCCTCATTAATCTATTTCTCAATGCCTTAGTGGAAAGAGTGACTTCTGGGCTCTCTCAGAAGACATAGTTGGGAGCGGGATGGGTGTGAAAAACCACAGATCTTATGTCCACTCTAACATTCCAATTTCCCTAAGCCTTTAAATTCCTTCCTCTGCATTATGCCAGCAAAATTCTGGCATCTTATCCTTATTGAACGTAGGTTACTGCTAGGTTCAAATTTTTAATCTCCTAAGAAAATGATGAGACACACTCTTAGCTTGAAGATTTTCTAGGGACTGACATGATGACCCACATCAGTATATTTGGTCTAGTTCAGTGTTCTATATTCCATGCTCTGTGGTCTAGTAACCTTAAAATTCAGCATTAGTTTGGTTTCTGTTACTAATAATAATCAGCGCTCTAATTTTTCACACATGAGACCTGTGAATCTATTAATTCCATTTAGGTTGTAATTCTGCAACCCACAGAATTGTGATATGAGTCAAAGTCAGCTCTGAAGCCATAAGAAACAAGTAATTCTTTTAATTCTTTTAAGACCACTATAGAAGCTCTCCGATTCTCCAATAGTGAGAGACCCGACCTTGCCATTTTCTGTAGGTTCTCCAGTGCACTCAGAAGCATAATGGCTACTGCGAAGGTCTTCCAGCTCCCTCCCAATTGCAGACAACCTCAGGTGATTAGGCACATTGACACTGCACACCGAAGATTTTTCATATCCATTTTCCCCTCATGAAGAGACAGTTCTGTGGACTATGGGCTTAGCCAATCCAATCTCAGATGCCATACTGATGAACTGTTTTCTGGCCCCTCCTCTGGTTCCAAAAAATATTGTTTAAGTCAGAGTCCTTAAGGAAAACACAGTAAATACCACATGTTTTAGCAAGCTTTTTTTGCTGCTGCAACTAAAGGACCTGACCTGACAAGAACAATTTTGGGAGGAAAAGTGTATTTGAAGACTCATGATCAGAGGTCTTAGTCCACAGGAGGCTGGCTCCATTCCTTAGGGTTCAAGGTGAGGCTGAACATCATGGTGGAAGAGTGTAGCAGAGGGAGCAGGGAGCTCAAGGGATCACATCGGGAAGCAGAGCAAAGAGTGGAAAACTCTACGCCAGATTCGGAATATATACCCAAAAGTCTGCCCCCAAGGACCCACCCCCTCCAGTCATACCCTGCCAGCTTATAGTTGCCTGTTAATCCCTATAAGGGGATCAACTGATTGATTGGATTAAGGCTTTTATAACCAAATCATTTCACCTCAGCCTTCCCGAATTGTCTCACATGAGCTTTTTTGTTTGATTGTTGTTTCTTTATAAGAGACAGTGAGAGTGAGAGAGAGAGAACCAACAGTATTTAGTTTTTCATCTAGTTTTCATTGCTCCAACACTTAGTTGTATACGTGGTGCTGGGGTTTGAACCCAGGTCCTTGCACATGTCAGGCAAGTGCAATACCACTGAGCTACTTGCTCCAGGCCACATATGAGCTTTTTGGGGACACCTCACATTCAAACCGTAACACCATGTATTTCACCAGAGAGCATTTAAGGTATGTAAGAACTGATTATACTGATGTTAACTGAAATGCAAAACCATACCATGGAGGTAACATAGAGATACCTGTAAAAGTATCCACAACCCCTGAAACAAAGCAAAGATTTTGGGGTTAACAGAATTTAGACTTGTAGAGGAAGGGAACCACAGAATTGACACTCAGATTTTAGGGAACACCTTCTATCCTCTGAGGGTAGTTGAAGGAGTCACGTTAAAAGGAGTCAGGACCTGGAACCAACAGCCCTTGCCTGAGCGGAAGTGCAGTTGTTGCGGGCAACACTGTCAAGAATAAGGAGGTCAGGGCTGGAGAGGAGGCTCAGTGGTAGAATGCTTGGCTGGCATGTGTGAGGACTCAGGTTTGAACTCCAGCACCATATACACAACCAAGTGTTGGAAAAACAAAAATAAATACAATTCTCTCTTTCTCACTCTCTTAAAAAAAGAAGAAATAAGGAAGTCAAGCACCTTGTCTCCTCTTCCTGCCTTCAACCTCTCTTCCTGTTATATCTAGATATAACAACCAGCTGGCAAAGGAAGTAGTTTGCAGAGTCCCAGTATCAGCATCACAGAGGAGTTTGAAGCACCAGATTGGAGCTGAAAGGCCATAGGTGAAAGGACCAAAAAGTATGTCTGAACTGGAATAGGCACTCTGGAAAGCACTGCGGAGACTCCTCAGAAAATTAGGGATGGATCCGCCACATGACCCAGCTATCCCTCTTCTGGATATTTTCTCAGAAGAGCTAGAATCAGCACATTGTAGTGACACAGCAAAATCAATGTTCATGGCGGCTCAGTTTTCAATAGATGCCCCTCACTGGATGAATGGATCCAAAAGCTGTGCTACACACACACACACACACACACACATACACACACACACACACACACACACACACAGGAGTTCTACTCAGAATTAGAAACAATGATATTGTAGCCTTTGAAGGTAAATGGATGGCAATGGAAGAAATGCTGAGTAAAATTAGCCAAACACAGAGACTCAAGGGTCAAATGTTTTCACTCATTTATGGAGGCTAGAGCAAAATCCAGGCTTAGGTGAAAGGTCAAGCTCGTGTACTAGACTCACTAAAGTAGAAGCAACACATAAATCTAGAGGAACCATAGATATGTGTGGTGGGGGGCAGGGAAGAAGTGGGAGGGAGAGAAGGGAAGAATGATAGGGAGCGATCTAGGGGGAATCAACAATGTAGCTTACTCTTTGCTCCCCCCAAGAAGCCAAATAATACGTATGCAATCATATAATTCTGGAAAATGCTCATGTGCACGTGCGCGCGCACACACACACATATATATACATTTTTATCTGTTATTGGGGAAAATATAGAAGAGTCAAGAAGCTGGGGTGTGGGTAATGTGGGGTGATTCTGGATTAGGATCGGAGCATATAATTACTACATAAACATTTATGATTGTACAAAAATGCAACTCCTCAATAAAATTTAAAATAAAGTATGTCTGAATATATTGGTGAATGTGAACACGCTCACACGTACATCTTAAGACTTTGGTGCACAGTATTTTGGCACTGAAGAAAACTTTTTCCCTCACTATAACAGCAACACTTCTATTTTTCTTTTAAAATGAAAGATATAGATCTCTTCAATATGTGTATGTGTGTGTGTGTGTGTGTGTGTGTGTGTGTGTGTGTGTGTGTATGAATTGTCACTGAATGGGGCACTGAGGAGGTGTCTCCAAAGAGAAGAATGGTACCTTAACTCAACCTGGCAAGTTGTTAACTTTCACCACAGTGAATTTCAGGATGTGACAGAAGCAAGGATTTATTTCAGGGCAACAAAGCTGTATACACACGATTGAGCTCTTTAAATACGTATAGGACTTTTCTGGGAAGAAATGTGCAGGTTCTCAGACAACCTTCTTTGAAAATCAAGTCCCATGACAATCATTCTATATTTGGGGTTCTGAATGTCATTTTGTTCAGTCTAGCCACAAATAATGTGTGGGTACATGGTATGAGTCTTTGAGTCTGGTAACACTTATTTTTTTTTAATTGATCTGTTGCAAGCATATGCTGGGAATTATGTTCATCTAACTAAAAGGACAAGCATGACTGGTCATGCTCATAGATCCTGGCCTCCAGTTACTAGGGGTCTCTCTTTCTCTCTCCTAGAGCCCACCTATCTCACTAGAAAGTTTCTTGAGCTGCCTTTAAGGGGCTGGGGCAGGAGGCTTTAATGGGAGGCCCCTGTATTCTACCATGATCCTTAACAACTGCAATTCCACTTTTATGTATTTGTTTTATTCATTTGATTTCCTTGAAAGATTCTGTGTGTCTGCATGTGGGAAGAATTCCACTGCCCAAATATTAGAAAACAACAGATTCACTCTGTGGATACAAATCATTTTCAATTTTTTGATTACAACAATGAAGGATAACTTCATATCTAAATTTTTGTGCAAAGACCTAGACATCACACCTTTATTTTGTCTATTTGATAGTACCTCAAAATTATTTGAATTTGTATTTCTTGCATATGAGGTGAACAGTTTGAGATAGCTACTGGTCATTTGCCTCCGTGACAGTCTTTCTTCATATTATAGAAAATTTAAAGCATAACCCTAAAACCTGACTTCTTAATGTACATAGCCTGCGTTCCTTCCACATCACCCCGTTCAAGGAAGTTCTGATTTCCCTATCCATTGCTCACCCAGCAGATCATCTCCCGGTCCTCCACTCTTGGTAATGACCTCAAATCCTCCTCTACTAACATAGCCTCTCATTGGGCTCCCTTATCTTTCCATCACTGCTCTCCAAATATGAGTATAGCTATCTTTATTTTTCTTCCTGATGTAGTGACTAAAGGCTCTTTGATCTTCAAGTTGACCCTTTACTTAAGCACTTGATACCACTCCTGTTTGTCTCCTCTGGTACCTGTTATGGTGTCAGGAAAACAGCTGATGCTCAAAAACTTTGTTGAATGAGTAATGGGTTTTGTCCATCAATTCTCTCTCCTTTGTCTCTTGATTATACCCAGCTCTTATCACTGTCTCCTTTTCCTTAGTATGGATATAATCAAGTCATTTTCCATCTTCGATGGCCAGTTTTATGAGTCAACTTGGCTAGGTTACAGCACCCAGTTATTCAAACACTAATCTAGGTATTGCTGTGAAGGTTTTCTGTGATGTGATTAACAGCGGATTCTACATAAAGGAGACTATTCCAAGCAATGCGAATGAGCCTGAAGCAGTCGGTGGAGAGGACTTAGAAGGTAAGTTTCTCTGAACACAAGAAGATGAAATTCCAGTGTGGACTGCAGCTTCAGTTTCTGCCTGAGAGTTTCCAGTCTGCTCCACATATTTTGGACTTTCCCATCCAACTCCTACAATCACATAAGCCAATCTCTTTAACAAATTCCTTCATATCCCACAGTTTCTGCTTGACTGGTTGAACCCTGACTGAGACACCACCCTTAAAATCTGAAAAATACAAAACAATAATCTTCTTGATTCTGCGGTTTTCTGTCACCACATAAACTTGGTCTTCCCTTTTCATTTAAGCTTCTAAAACACATTACCTTATAGTCACTATTTCCATTTCCTCCCTTTGCAATCACATTGGAGCTATTTATTCAACTAGTGAATTGGATATTTTCTCATGGACAGTCCATCAATAGTTATCTCATCATTCCTGCCACCTATCTAAACTGCTTCTTCTGAATGCCATATCTCAAATGCAAGGCGAAAATCTGAAAGACACCCTAGACACGTAAATATTACATACCAAGACCTCTAAATAAGTCACTTTTCAGTACCAATGCTTGTAGGTTCAGGCCTTCACCATTTCTATCCTTGGCATTTGTGGCAGACTCTCCTGCAGTCTCCATACCTCCAGCCTCTTCCTTCTAAAACTTGTTCTTCAGAGTGCTCTTCCTCTGATGCAAGGTGAGCACAGCTGCCCTGCCTAACATTCAGCAAGCGACCGTTTTCTAAGAACAGGGCTCCGGCCTCGCGTCCCCTCCTCCCGACTTGGTCTCGCCCCCCTCCGCTGCCGCTCCACTTGGTCTCGCCCGGCTCCGCCCACCGCACGTCCTCTTCGCCGCCAAGATGGCTGCTGCCGGGCCGCCGGGCTCAGAACCGTGGAACCGGGTGAGGATCCCCAGAGCGGGGAGCCGCAGCACCGTGACGGTGCAGGATCCCGGCGCTGCCCTGGGTGAGTGGGGGACTGGCGAGGAGGGCCGACGTTTCCGGGGGACCTTCGGGCTGACCGCGTTATAGGGCGAGGCGGGACTTCCTGAACCCGGGGGAGGCTGGGAAGAGCGCGGGGTGTCGCGCGCGGGCCGGCGGAGCGCACTTGGCACAGTTCCCAGGGAACCTGTGGGCTCCGGTCCTGCTGCTCCGGGGAACGCGTGCGCTCGCAGGGCCTGACTGCAGGGGCGGCCCAGCCCCGCGCGCTGCGGACGCGGCCGCTGCGGGGTTAAAGTGCTGCCTGCGAACTGGGAGCTGGGGCGTCACCCTAGCACTCTGGACTTAAAACACAATCTTGCTCGACCTGAGACTCTCTATATGTAAAATAGTGTTTGTCTCCCCTACCCCTTACCAGCTTGATGAATCTTCTGATGTAAATTGTGAGGGTGCTCCGTGTTAGGAACACGTGGTGGTATGGATGTTTTTGGCAGTGGGACATAGTAGGTAGGAGCCTGGGAGACAAACTTCTGTGCCTGAGCTTTCTAATGGGAATAAAAATAGTACTTTCCTCATTAAGTCTGTCTTGGCGAATAACAGTCTGTATTATGGTAGGTAAACCATTTGGTACTTCAATATGGCGAATAAACACTAAAATGACAGCAGTTGTTAGTAAGATTAAATAGACAAATTTAGTAGGATTTATTAATGTTATATACAGCCTATCAAATCTATATCCATCCTCCCAGTTTACAGATTAATTTTCCTTTATGCAAACATTCTTTTAACAGGATTCCTATTAGGCATGGGAAATTGACCAATTTACTCCTCATCCCCAAGGCAGCACATTCTGTCTTCAGATATTTGGGACAGTAAGATAATTCTGCATGTTATGTAGAAACGTACAGTGTTGGTGTTCCATTAAAGCCATACAACAAGTTAACTTTCTCTACTTCACACCTTTGCAGATTATGAAACATGGGCATTGGTGTTCAGATATTCAAGTAATATAATTTCCAGTGGTATGGTGGTTTCTCTTTTTGAAAATGATTGTCCTCCTATGTACGTTACATGAGAGACTGGTTGCAGAAATCTCTTGGGTACCAAAAAATCTGAAGATGCTCAATTCCCTTATGTAAAATGGGATAGTGTTTGCATATAGCCTACACACATTCTCCTCTCTCCATATATTCTTGTCTTTCCTAAAGTGATGTCCAAACATAGTTCCTTCCATGTTGAAGGCTGTGAATTTATTCATTCTGTTTTGCTTACATGCATAACAAAATGAGAGGTTTAGAGAAGCAGATATGCCCAGCTTCAAAGTATTTAAAGTGTAAACCAAATAACTGCAAAGTATTCAAACGAAAGATTACCTAAGTCACGGTAAAATGCAATATAAAGATATACATATTCTTGTTTAACAGATGTTCTGTTAATTTCTTGGAAGTATATGATTGGTCACCATTTTCCAGCTTCTCACGTACTTAGAATCCGTATTGTACAGTTGAGACTGACTGCCTTAATTTCTTTTTTGATTGCTCTAAAGCAAATAAGGAAAGATGCTTCTTCCAGTGTACTTTTCATGTTATATCCTTAATGTAGAAATACATACCAAGTCTTATTAAATGTCTCTGCTTTAGACCTTTGCATTGCAGCTGTAATTAAAGAATGCCATCTTGTCATACTGTCACTGAGGAGCCAAACCTTAGATGCAGAAGCAGATGTGTTATGTGCAGTCCTTTACAGCAATCATAACAGAATGGGTCACCACAAACCCCATTTGGCTCTCAAACAGGTGAGGAAGAAACCGTGTTCTTGTTTCTTGATGAAGATGTAGATTACACTGCAGCTTACTATTTTGTTATTATGGAAATCTTAGTAAATTACTTGTGATTTATAGGCCTTTAAATGTGGGCCTTAATTTTTTTTCCTGAAACCATTTCAAAAAATATTTTTTGTTTGAAAGGTAGTATGTTTAGATTTATTCTTACCCATTTTTTTCTAATGGGGAAGTAAAAAAAATTTTTTTTTCATTTTTTGCCATCTATATAATAGTGCGTTGGTTCTCATTTCGAAGATAAAGTGATTTGATGAAGATAAAAATGTCAGACATTAACAATGATCTGAGCATATTTAAATCCTAAGATCCTAAAATGAACAAATTTGTGGCGTACATAATTTAATCAGTGGTATGTTGGAGTAAATGGGTATATAGCAAATTTTGCTATAAAGTGGTTTCATGAAACTATCAGAACTGAAGACAAAATTAGGTCCTGCACCTTGGACTACAGTAGAGCCTCTTAAGCTGAATTCCATAGGTGTTCATTCATTTAATCATTTTATTATTCTGCAAGTAGTTTTGTGTGAAAGAACCACCTTGCAAGTATTGTTTCACAACTTTGTGTCAGGCACTGTGCTTGGTGCTGGGTGTATGGGAATGAAAAAGACAGACATTGTCTCTAATGTTATAAAATCATTATAAAGTTAATTATAAAATGTTATAATTTTCTGCTCCCATTATTTAAAGCAAAAGAATGAAGATCTCTTCCATCAAAGAAAAATCTGGGATTATGGTCTTTCTCTAGAATTTCTCTCGGGTAGCTTTTTTGTGTCTTTTAATCCAAAAGCAAACTTGTTAACCCTTAGATTGAACATATTTCTCATCCTGGCTTCCAGGTTGTAGATAATCACCTAGTCATAAAAATTTGGGGTTCTGTTGTCTCTGTTTCATTCTTTTGTGTACCTCTCCCAGCCAGTTCATAAGTTGGAATTTTCTATGTTTCAGGTCTCTTTAGTTGTGGCTGACATTTTCTTATTTAAACCTTATCAGCTCAAAGTTTGTATTGTCTTAACTGATGTTTCCTCCTCTAGTCTGGCCTATATTTATTAATCATCCTAAAACCAGTTTGATTTTTAATAATTCTCCATTGTGTTCTGAATAAAGATGAAAGCCCTTAATTTGGCTTATGATATCCTCTATGATCTAGCATCATGAGCCTTCCTTAGTTCAGGCTTCTCTCTGGCCTTTGTGTATATTGTGTCCTAGCCAACTTGACACCCTTTTTTTTTTTTCCTTTTTAAAGTAGTACTGGAGATTGAGCCTATGGCACTTTGCCACTGAGCTACATCTCCAGTTTTTTTTTTTTTTTTGGTACTAAGGATTGAATCCAGGGGCACTTAGTCACTGAGTCACATCCATCCCAGGCTATTTTTATTATTTGAGACAGTCTTGGTAAGTTGCTTAGGGCCTAAGTTGCTGAGGCTGGCTTTGAACTTGAGATTCTCCTGCCTCAGACCCCCGAGTTGTGGGATTAACAGGAGTGTACCACTATGCCTGGCCAATCTGCACTCTCAATGTACTTACCGTGTATGTTCCCTCTTTTGACAGTCCTTCTCATCTTCTAAGCTCCCTGGCAGTGATAATTTTCTCCTTTCCAAGGTATAACATGAATGTGTGTTAGGGCAATCCCATTTTGAGTTGCATTTTTGATTATCAGTGAAGTTGAATTTTTTTAAATGATTTATTATCTGGGCCTCCTCTTCATACTTTTCTTATAGCATTTAGTACGTCTGTGTTGTGGTACAGTTATTTGTGTATGTGTTCCTTCCCCGGTAGGGAACTTGTCTTATGTTACCTCTTGTTGCTGCAACTGCTGTTGTCACTGCTCCTGCTACTGCTGCCTGGTATCTTGCTTAACATTTCACAGTTTATAGAGAACTTTCATATATGTTGAGATTTGTTTATTTTTTTCTCCTCAAAAGCTAGGTACTAGAATTAGCCTCTAACATTACCTCAAATGGAGCACAGAGTTCTTTGGGTATAGGAAGACTGTTGTTATGTTCCTCCATGTCTTCTCTCAAGTTCTCAGTTCTCAAAATTGTGTTATCTCCTATGCCTGCCACCTCCCCCCCACCTTGAGTCATACATAGTTCATTTAGTTTACCAAGTGCCTTACCTTCTTGGTTTGTCTGAAAATTTTAAAAGATAGGAGCTGATCCCAGAGAATTTAAAGATTGTTACTTCCATTATTCTGAAAACTGCTGTTAAGACAGAATCCTTAACTTTTTTTTGTAGTATATATGTAACTCTGGCAAGATACTATTGTTGCCAGCATCAGTATCCATCCAAATCTTTATAGCCTTTAAACTGTGGATACTGTCCCATGCGTACCCTTTGTGTGGAGGTTCCTGATGCTACAGAATTCTTAGAATTTCTTGTATGATGCATTGGTCTTACCATTTTTTTTTAATAAATAAAAAATGGTATTTAGTGCCTCCTCAACATTGTTCTAAGAATCGAGTTACAGTGGTGAATAAAATGTACAAAATATATTGTGGAGCTTATAGTACAGTTTGGAGAGAAAGGCAATGAGTCAGTCAATCAAGAATGGTATGTCAGTTGTGATAAGTGCTATGGAGAAACAACAGAAGGGAGAACTGCAGTTTTAAATAAAGTATGTTTTGATTTTAGCATGTAGTTAAACATTCTATGTCTTCGTATGTTTGCTACTAGAAATTGGGAAATGTCTCTCACCCACTTTACCTCCCAGCATGCCTTGCATATAATAGGTATTGAGATAACACTTGTTCAGTAACTAAGTCACTTTTCTCATCTTTGTGTTACTTACGGACTGTTGAAATAATTATAATTTAATATCTTGTTTTAATAACTTCACTGTTATAAATCATGTCGCCTCAGCAAAATCTTAATCATGCTAATACTCATTCTGGCTCCTTTTATCATGTTCTGGCATATAATAATTTCTTAATCATTAGCTTCTTTGACCAGTTTGTTGAGTTCAATAAATTCCATATTTGTGACCAGGAGCAAATGTGTTGGGCTTTGGATTTCTTTACCCTTAAATAAAAAGGTATTCTGTGACTATTTAGCTTATTTTTATACTTTGAAAGTGTGATTTCTTTGCTTTCCTTGTTCTACTAGCGAACCCTGAATGCATTATATACGTACTAATTTTAGCTGTTCTTCCTTTTTCAGGTTGAACAATGTTTAAAACGTTTGAAAAATATGAATTTGGTGGACTCAATTGAAAATCTATCTCAGATGTTTTCTTCTAGGTAGGTGACCACCTACATTGCTTTGTAGTATGGTAGGCTGGGAACTTGATCTCCCTTTAGATTTTCTCTGCTTGGTGTTAGGGTATAACCAATTTTGTACAAATTTTGTTTTAATAAGGGGCATCTGTTGTTTGTGTGGGAGGGGTGACCTTGAAAGCTGGGGACAGTAGGCTATATCGAACATTAGTGGGTTATTATGTAACTTTTGGGGCTTAAAGTAAGTCTCTTGAAAACTGCTATAGTAATGCTTTCTGTTTTTGTCAAGTGAAAACCAGCCTGCAACTACCAAAGCGTGTGTCATCCCCAGCCAGCCAGTGGTGGAGTTAGTGTTGATGAAGGTTTTGGGAGCCTGTAAGTTGTTACTCCGCTTGTTGGATTGCTGCTGCAAGGCATTTCTGTATCCTTGAGTCTAGTAAAATAACTTTTTGTGGGTGGGAATTGTTTAAATATTTCTGTTTGAAAGCAAGGGATCTATAAGCATTGTAACATGTGGGAATTCTTAAAATTTTGCTTCTTGGCCTTTCTTTTCCTGTAATAGTGGACATGGCCATTGTCAGACATGAAGAAAATACATCTCTAGCATGTATTATCTTCAGAGCACTGAAAGCTTGAAAATTCTTACTCTTAGAAGCTAAATTTAATAATGGAATCTTTATTACTTTTTAAAAATTTATATGACATACATGGAACAATTTTTAAGGCTTTAATACCTTCCAGAAGATTCTTTTTACTTCCAGTTTCTTTTTTCATAACTGTAACTTGCAAAGTACACATAACCTCAGTTTTGTTTTCCCACCTTAAAATGATTGTCCAGCTTGACCGTGAAACACCTAGGATTACAAGAGTTTATTATTTTAAACCTCGTGATGGCTGGGCTGGTGAGCAGATTGTGGTATGTACATATCTTTAACATCCTTCATTTCTTTTTCATTTTTTCTACCTCAATCTGGGTTTCTTAGTAGTTTTCATAGTGTTTTATCTTGGGATGCTGAAGGTGTAGGAGTTACCGTTCTTCATCTGAATAGTTTACTTGTGGTGGATTGGTAAGCTAAGTGCTAATGATTATGCCAAAGGAGTAGGCTTCATATCTGAAGCTACAAGAGTCAACCTAACACTAAGCAGCTGAACAATGAATTCTAGGATCTAGGAAGTGGAATAATTAAAAACTTGGTGGCAGTGATTGCATTGTAATGGTCTGTTTATTTAAAGTGATATTCCTGTGCTGGCTATCCCATGATTCTTTTTGCCACTGGTTTCTAATTTTTAATGAGTGAGAAATACCACTTATTACTTAATGTGCTCTAGGTTTTCTTTCCAACTGAAACACCCCTGCTTTTTAAAGGCCTGTTTAGTTGATATAAAGAATATTAGCAATGCTTGCAAACTAAAGAGACATTCTCTTGAATTTTTCAACGTATATCGTGAAAATGATTTGATGATAATTAGATTCAGAATTGGCTCATTAGCTCTACTATTAATGTAAGAAAACTGAAAAAAATGTGGAAAACTTTTTTTGTCTTCAGTGTTTGAAAACCTTGCTTTAATGTCTCAACTTGGATATATCATGTACTATTTCCAATTATTTTCCTTATTGTTTTGTTTTTTTCCTAGAGGGAATAACATTTGAATTACTAATATTACCTTAAAATGTTTAACTTTTTTGTTTTCTGTAATGAAAAGAGATTTTTAAGTTTTGCTAATGATATGTGCTTATCTTAAAAAAAGAAACAGAAAAATGTGAAGAATCTGAAATTTGCTTGAAATCTCACCATTAAAATAAAATCACCCATTAAAGTTTTATGGTCAGAGGCTGAGGCAAGAGGATCACAAGTTCAAAGCCAGCCTCAGCCACTTAGCTTGGCTCTGAGCAATTTAGCGAGACTGTCTCAACATAAAAAATAAAAACTGGTTGGGAATGTGGCTCAGTGGTTAAGCACCCCTGAGTTCAATCCCCAGTACTCCCCCTACCCCCCAAAAAAAGTTTTACTTTACTTGCATCCTTTGACACAGCTCTCTGGGTAGTACTTTGCTTTCGAGTAACATTTTGTACTAGAATTTTTCTGTTTGGGCTGGATTAATCTGACTACTTACAAATACACATAATGGTGGTTGTTTTTTAATCTATGCTGGTAGAGCTTGATAGCAGTTTGTTTTCAGTTTTGATTCTTATAGTTTACTATGAAATCTGCATTTTTTACTAGCCAATTCATGAACTCCTGCTTCTTTCTAGGGTTCTCTATAAAGGTGTTTTAAGAAGGTTGATTTCTTTATATGAGCCACTGTTTGGATTGCTTCAGGAGATCACTAGGATTCAACCTATGCCTTACTTCAAAGGTTTTACCTTTCCTTCTGATATTGCTGAATTTCTAGGACAGCCCTATCTTGAAGGCTTTAAGAAAAAAATGCCTACAGCTTTTGCAGCTAAAGGAATAGGCAAGTTACTAAATAAACTTTTTTTAACAAACGAACAAACATCAAGGTCCAGTGAAGATACTTTACTTAAAATTTCCAGAAAAGCTAAACAAATGAAGATCAATATACAGAATGTGGATCTTGGACAGCCAGTAAAGAATAAGAAAGTCCTTAAAGGTAATTGGTTTCAATATAGCACATATTCTAATTAAACAAAACTTTTAAAAGCATGATATAGCCATTCATTGGGTAGAAAGAAATTCACTATCTTACTTCTGAATGTTAACCCAAATTGAATATTTTTAAAGAGCTACAATTACACTTGTTTTCTAAGCTTGAGCACTTAAAAGTTCTGTTTCTGTTGCTCAAAAGTTCTTTGCTTGCTTTATTTTCATTCCTTTTATAGTAACTTGGCAAGAAATGTCAAGCATTTAAGAATTTGTGGGAGATGTGAAAACAATATACCTAAGTTTTTGTATCTGTGATTTTTTTCCACCACAGAAAAGTCTTCAGGATTTGATGTGAGGTCTTACTGCAAAAGGCTGAAACACAGAGCAACTGAGGTTTGTCTGGCTTAATTTAGTACAGCTTATGATTTCTGCTGATTTGTAGAGGATGTTATTTACTAAGAAGAGGGACTGAATCCTACTCCTCTGTTTATCACCAGCTCTAAGCTAGGTGCCTTCTTAGTTCTGTATGTGCTTTTGAATGCATAGAGGCTGGGGATTTTTTAATGATTTCAGTTAATTCAGTTAATAGAATGCCTGTAGAAATGTTTTAGTAGGAATTTCTTCAGAATTTTAAAGTGGCTATAAGATCCACTAAAAGTATGGATTATACTGCAGCAGTTTAAGAGTATGAACTTTGTAGTCAGAAATGTTTTAAATCCTGGCCTTGGTTTATACTAGCTGTGTGCACTGTAAGCTCCCTGGCCTCTCCATACCTCTGTTCTGTAATAACAGTGTGAACCTCACAGGGTTTGGATAGTTGTAATATAAAGTGTTCACTGGGTCTGGAGTTTGGTAAGCATTTAATTGGTATTAGACATTATTAGCAACTATCATCATTTTTGTCATCATTATCTTCATTTGTCACGAGTGTTCAATTTTCTTCTTATTGAGGTTCAAGCTTTAACATGACTCCTCTCATTGGTTAATGCCTGTAATTCTGATTGTTCTGGACTTAACAGATAAGTACATCATTGTCACCCTTTTTCACTACAGTGTTACTTGACTTTATTATCCTGTGTCTTTGAAAAATGTCTTCTGGTTTCATTTTTTAGGTTTTTTTTCATTCTATTTAATGATTCTTAATCATTTCTAATAAGTCACAGTTCTTTCTTGAACTTTTTATAAGGCCCATAGACTGCATTTATTTTCTGCCCAGTTCATGAGTTCAGAGGGAGGGATAAACATAATAGCTAATATTTTCTGTGCCTGACATGGTTCTAAATGCCTTATACATATTAACTCATGTAACCCAGAAAAGCCCAGTGAAATAATGTTCTTATTACTGATTCCGTGTTTCAGATGAAGAAATAGAGGCATAGAAAGGCTAAGAAACTTGTCCAGGCCATACACTAGGATGCAGGCAGTTGGTTTCCTTACTATTACTCTAGTCCCCAAAATATTTTTTCAATTCTGTTTCTCAGAGAGCTATGGTGGTTTATGACCCTTGAAACTTCTGGAGCCTGTCCACCTGTCTGTATATGAGCTGGTTTTGAAGCTGGTTGGTTGGCATCCCTCTTATTCAAGAGTAAAGCATTTTTAGTGGTTGGCCCTAATATGCTTTTAGGGCAAACTTCTTTCATAGATCAATAAACAAAGTATTGATGGGCCTCTACTTTTATGTTTACTATTTCTTTTTTAAGTTCCTGTTGAGTGGGAAATTTAGAAAGGTAAGCTTTGAAAGGAGGATAAAAGGAGACTTGGTAGTTGGCATATTTTCATAAGGAAATAGTAAGTTAGAAAAATTCATACTTGATATATAAAAAGAAAGGATTGAAGAAATAAAGGTGCCTTGTAAGAAAATGGTTTAAGTGGAAATGGAAATGATGCTCACATAAGCATTTTTAACATGTTCACTATATGTCATTAAATGATAGGTTTGCTTTCCTGGGCATTTTGAATGCCCCACATTCCCCGTTCTCACATATTTTCAGTAACATTTCTGACCCATCTATCTTAGGGGATAGAAAGAAGTGAGCAGCACGGGTGGTAGCCCAGTGGTTTTTATCCATCGTTAGGTTTTGACCAGTGTTAACCATTTGGAGTTTTGTTCTTGAATGTATGTTGATATGTGTATTCAAATATTTATGTTGAATTTCCTAGGTCTATCTAATTCAACTGCAGATGGGACCTGTCCTAGTAGAAGGGAAAAAACCAAGTTGAGTTAAAAGCAGTAGATAAAAAAATTATTTTTTTTAAAAACACGGAACACAGCAAAAAGTTTTCCTTCTTTTAAAAAGACTGATTATTTTAAACTTCTGATTGAGTCAGCTTTCCTTCTTGACATATATTTACTATCCATTAACATATTTAATATATTTTTCTAACCTTTTCACATTTCAGGAGACCAATTTTGAATTTAAATGTTTTTGGTCCAAACTGAAGCCAAAGAAACGTTCTTCTCAGAAAGTGACAGGAACTTCTTGTGCCAAAAGTTTTGTGCAACAATTCCGAGAGGCCAAGACTTTTACACAACTCTCCGAAGCAATCCAAATGGCATTTGTATGGTGCAGGAGCAAAAAACTCAAGGCTCAGGCTACCTTTCTGGGTAACAAACTTCTTAAAAGTAATAGGCTTAAACACTTGGAAGCTCAGGGTTATAGGTAAGTATATTACAAAAATTATATTCCTTTTTCTGTTGTCACTGAAGGCATAAGTATATATATTCAAGTCTCTTTTCTTTAAAATGGGTCATCTAGCACCTGTGTAGGTGCTGAAAGTGAGATCTACTCAAATTACAATTTTGTTTTTTGCGTTTGTCATGTGGGCAGTTATATCATTGGGAGAAAGAAAGTAAACTTAGGTTAATTGGACCTACTCACTGATACTCTTTATCCCTCCCATCTGTTCATTCAGGAAGCATTAAGGATGTCTAGTGTACAGATCTTGGGGACACAGCTGCATGAGACAGACTAATCCTCAGGGAGGTCATGCTCTAGTGGAGAGGTGGGCTTTCTGCATACAGTGCAGCAGGATGAGGGTGTGAGAGCAGGAGTGAGCACCTGCACTTCAAGGCACACACCAGGCTTCCAGCACCAGGGTTATTAAGCTTGGTGTTCACAGGAGTTTGACTCTCCACACATTGATATCTTTCTTTTTTTGTGATTTTTATACTCGTAGAACTGTTTGATTGTTGGCCAATATTACCTGAAGCAATATGTGCTTTAGATACTTCAGGGCTTTTTGTTTTTACTGAAAATATAACAGATGCTGATGGTAACTATTTCACACACAAACAGGTATAAAAATCCTTATTCCCACTTCACAGAGTGAATCATCACTCTGACTGGTTTTTTGTGTGCCCTTCAAGAAATATTCTATACATGCACCCGTAATTTCTTATTGTTACAGACATGTATCTATCCAGGACTTTATAATGGTTCCTGTGGATGATCCGCTATGACTATCTAAAATTTAAGCGTTATTTTAAAAATTATGTAAATGATATTTCTGCTTTAGAAAAAAATTGGTATATAATGGGGTTTTTCATAAAGAGCCATTGGAGTAGTTGTTGAATGTTCCTAGGGATGAACTGGAAGGGTTTTAACATTGGGATCCCCTAGAGATCTAAAAGGGATCTGTTCTAGGGTTGGAAACAGAGATGGAGAGACACATTCTTTCAAGATTGGATTTAAAGTTGGGGTAGATTAAGCAGAGATGATAATGAGTAAAAGTTATTGAGAAAGGGGCAGTAACTAGGGAATGAAATTGACCAAATTATGTGTATGTATGAAAATGTCACAGTCCCACTATTATGTGTAAGTGCGTTATGTAAAATTGCAAAGTACAATAAAATTAATTTATAAAGAAAAAAAAGATCTGACTAGCTTGCCTGAAGGGGGCAACTCTGAATGTCTATCCCAGAAAGAGAATGAAAAAGAGAGAGAGAGAAAAAGAGGGAAAGAAGAAGAGAGGAGAGGAGGAGAGAAAGTTAACAAGAAAGGTCACAAACTTGTGTTTATTGATCAAACCATTATAGTCTTGTGTTTCCCTAAATATAGTTTTCTTTCATAGTGTCCTTTTTCATTTTTTATAATGTACTTTATAATGTATTTAGTTTCCACAATAACTCTGTGAGATAGGCTGTATTTTCATTTTATAGATGAGGAAATGGAAGATTTTGCTTAAGGTGTTAGAACTGAAGGTCTAGAACTCAGTTCAGGTCCTCTAATTCCTGTTTCTGCTTATTTGCTCTCCATTCAAACTCAATAAGTCACCACTTAGAGTAAGACAACAACATAGTTTCAAAACATATGTGGATTACTTCATTATAACTGGTCTCTTCAAATGTTTATATGTTTTGAAAGTAAGGAGGAAGGTGGAGTAGGGAGTATAGACCTATGTTGATCTTTTAAAATTGGACTGTCAGTGACCAGTTCAGCAAAGCATTGATGAACCATATGGTAGTACACCCTATTTAGAAATGAAACACCTGGAGTGATTATTTGAATTCTGAATTCTCGACCTGAAGATGACATGCTCTTTATTTTACTTCAGGTACCTCAAGGATGTCAATTTGTCTGTGCCAGAGGCCCTGTCTTCTCACCTTTCATATACCCCTCGTCATTTTTATTCTTTTCGATATAAATTACCACATACTGGCGGATTTTTTTTTCATTTGTGATGTTTTCCAATTACCATTTTTATTACATTATGAGTGCAAAGTTCACCATTCAGCTAGCTACCATGCTAGGCAGTTGTACTATCAGTTACTTTTATGTTGAAGGCAAAGTAGAGATACATTTATGTACAGTTTGAATCAGAGGGAGGTTTTGCTCTGGAAATAGAGATTTGGGTTAAAACTCCAAATTTTCTTTTTTTTTATTATTATGATTCTGAGGTATATAGGGATAGGACTTGTAAATAAATTGTGTCCTTTTTTGTTGCAAGAGGTAAAAAGGAAACAGTAAAATAGTGCTTGAGAATTATTTTACATTTTAACAAGCTCAGACTTTTCTTTTTGTCCTTTAGTTTGTCAAAGAAACTAGAGGGCATAAAAACATCTGTTAGCAACTGCCTTCTTCGTGGCTCAGGTGTGAAAACTTCAAAGCATCATCTGAGACAAAGAAGATTACTCAATAAATTTTTACTGAGACGAAGGAAACCACAGAGAAAGCTACAGTCAAGTCTTCTAAAGGAAACACAGCAGTTCCCTAAAGGGACTTCAAAGAGTGTTACGGATAGCAGTGCTAAGTGGAGACTCTCGTGCCATACAGTTCAGAGAACTGATCCTTCTTGTAACAGTAAGCAGCTCTTGAGTAGCAGACTTTCAAATCCTGTCAAACAAACTAAGACAAGACAGATTCATGAAAAGCTCACAGGAAGCAGTGGAAATGAAAGTGATTCATGGATGAAGATGCAAATAAACAAACACAGTAGTACATCAGGATCTGTTAAGGAGACGGATGACATTGATGACATTTTTGCTTTAATGGGAGTCTAGATGTTCATATGTGAGACTTTTTAAGCAATTAATAAGCTGGGTCAGTCTTCTGTTTTAAGTGGAACTGCTGAGACCTGGATGTACTGCTTGGATGCAAAAGGAGCTGTTTCTGCGTAACATCACACAAGAGTTCATTTCAGTTCAGTAAATATTTATAGTTGCTGTGTGTCATTTATCAACAAGTATTTATTTGGCTTTGACTACATGCCATGTTTGAGAAACAAATATAATTTTTTGACGGGAGCTGGTAGGTCTCTGAAAATTTTATGATTTATCAGGGAATGAAGACCTGAATAATTAAGTCTGAAAAAAGCTCTGTGCCTTAAGGTAAACGGGGAGTGAAGCAGGGGAGTAGCAAGGAAGTACCCTAGAGGGTCGGTCACTTAGTCTCATTGGCTCTGTTGTAGCTAAGCCCACTTCTGAATACCAGTGTTTGTAGCTTCCCACAGTTGTGTTGCTTTGCTTATATATTGGAATGGATTACCAAAAAGACTCAATCAAAAGTTTGGTCACTACTTGTATTTATTACCAGAGACTGGGCACACCATTGCTTCTCTTCATTTGTTTACCTTATCTCGTAGGAAGGCCCATTAAATGCTTTTGGAGTTTTCCAAGAGGTTTTCAGTTCTTTGTTTACTTATGTGGGTGCCAATGGATGATTGTTGCCAAATAAACCTTTTCCAAAAAGGATATAAGGTGGCTTATAGTTCTAAGTGATGACAGGATGACAAAGAAGTAAAGGAGACGGTGTCAGGAAACAGAACACACCCTGGAGTATAGCCAGTCATCAACTTGTAACTTGGTGCTGATGCTATCATCTGGTATTTGTAATCTGTTTGTACAGTTGCTGAGGGTAAATCTTCATGTATTTCCAAATAATGATGTGAAGTTTGAGGTATCATTCAGATGTACGGATTTGACTAAAATTAGGTTAATAAGCTTCTGAGGCAGCCTTAGTTTTACATTGTTAAGAGACTTATAGGAAATAAGAACACAATGCCCTCATGTACTGTATCCTCCCTTTTCTTTGCCATCCTATTATTTTTTTTCCTATTTCCTTTGCATTTTTTCCACCCTTGTTCTTTCCCCGTTTTCTGCATTTTTTCACTTATCCAGAAAGAACCAGTGGTTCTTGAACTTTTTAGATTTTTCTGAGTCACCTGGTGGGTTGTTTACAGATTCTTAGCCTCTTCGCAAAGATTGATAAACATGGATCAGGGATGGGGTCATAAGTCTGCTTGTTTATTTTAATAAGAAGCCCAGGTGATTTTGATGTTAAGTGGCCCCAAATCCAGAGGTAATAATATAAACAGTGGTTTAAAAACTCTCCTGAAGCCCTGTTAATCTTAAACATCCTGTTTTAATTTTAAGTTCTTAATCTCCAGGCACTTTCCACTGACTGTATTCCTTCTGGCTTTTTACCAAGTGGCAGTAGCTACTTGGTGCCTTAAAACATGGACAGGGACATACACATGCACATTCTCACATGTCTTCTGCCATGTGAATGAAGCCCTGGGACTGCCAGCAAGAAAGCCATCACCAGATGAGACCCCTCAACCTTGCACCCCCAGGACCTTAAGCCAACATAAATCTCTGCTTGATAACTTAAAACAAAAATTCCATGACAATACCAAGGATATTTGTATTCATGACAATTTAGAAATGTGATGTCTAAATGGTTTTATATGCAGCATATGTCCTTTACAAACTGGAAAATGAAGGTGAATTAGTAAGAGATATCCTGGTGTAGTACAGATTTGTCACCCATAGGTCCTGGTTTATTTGTGGAGAGTGGCTAACATTCAAGTGCCCACTAGCCTAAGAAACAAACCTCTTAGAGGGCTTTATGTCCCAATTTTTGGTTTAGAAGATAAAGTTAAAATGAAAGGTTCCTAGAAGTAAGGTCCAGTCCTGCTGCTGCTTCTTTCATGTGATTCCACTGAGCCAGTCAGTGTTTCTATGTCTTAAGTTTTCGCATCTGAAGTGGCATTTTCAAGAATCACAATTTTTTTTATAATTAAAAGAAAATCTGGAGATCATCCCTCAATGAAAAAACCAGAGTGGTTCAGTGAGTTTTGGTTGAGGTATAAAGCTGGATTGGACTATGGCAGAACATTTTTCTCTACTTAATTAATGTTCCTTTGGATTAAGTATCTTTATCTCTTTTCCCTCTGCAAACTTATCTTGCTTAAAGCTAGTTTTTGTTTTTTGCTTTTCTATTGGGATAATGTCACTTCCTTAAAAACAATGTTTTGTGATAAATACCTGTGAATTTTGCTCTATTCTTTGATTAGTTTTAATTTATAAATACATACCTGTCCTCATAAATATCACCTCAAGTAATACTATATTAATCTTAATAAGTGTGTGTGGTTATAGTAACAAATGAATTTGAGAAATCAAATCTTCCCAAAGACCAAGATATAATAGATGTTAAAACTGGAACTTGAATTCTAGTTTTCCAATTCTGAATCTTGTTATCACTTGAAGGTGAATGATTCCAGCCTGACGTGACTGGTATTCCAACATGGACTAACAACTTTTTTTGTTTAAGAGAGAAACCACTTTATATAGTTTCTCACATGGCCTTAGTTGCTCCAACACTTAGTTGTGTATGTGGTGCTGGGGTTTGAACCCGGGTCCTCGTGCTTGCCAGGGAAGCGTCGAAATCACTGAGCTACTGCTCCAGCCCTGGACTAACAACTTTTATCAAGAAAAATTCTTTTAATATTCAACAGAGGACTTAAGAACAGGCATGCATGAGTATTTATCCTCATGTTGAGGATAAATACTCAACTTACCTATTAATGCTTAATAGAAAAGCAGCTACTTTTATTTAGTCCATTTTAATATTTTAAAAAATATACTGACAAATTTAAAAGATAAAAGCACAATAAATAACATGGAAAACCTCTCTCTACATAGTAGTAATAGATTTTCATTTAATGGATTTTTTAAAAAAATATGCTCTTGCTTGACGGTTTCTTAAAACAGGAAAACCAACCAGCATCTGTTATAATGAACAGCATAATAATTTATAAACCTTTTGTCCTCCAGGCACAAATTCATTCTTGCTTTGGGAAGATGCAGGTTTTAAAGCTGAAGTAATCCTCCTGCAAGTTACACAACATTTAAAACAATATTGAAAATTTTCTAGACATTTTACTCCAGCTGGCACACAGAATTTTGAAACTTCCTCTTAACTGGAAAACATCACTTAAGATTTCCTGTTATATTTGCTATAAAACATTTCAACAGATGGATTCCAGCATAGGTCACAGCACTGTGAAAAGAAAAGAAAAAAATATTCTTCCTTACCTCCAGAGGTAGTAACAGATCTGAATTCATGTAACTTACAAAGTTATTTACAGATTTCTGTGATTGTGTATGAAACAACAGGTCAATTTGTTCTACCTTTGCTCTTTCCTCAGCTTATAGAATTCTATCATCTGATGACCCATGGCAGATCCATTTCCCTCATGATTCTACAAATTTTACCAAATCTTTTACTGTTTCCCAGAATAAGTTTTGATGTCTTTAGTTTCTTCTTTTGGTAATAAAAATTCTGTCATTTTGATAATTTAGAACTTTTTTTTTTCATTTTTTAAATCACCCTCTCCATTACTGTCACTTTTATTTATCTGTCTTCCTCTGTCCATCAAAAAACAAATTCTTCCTGTCTCCCTCCACCCATGCATCCATCCATCCATCCATATGGAGCTCAACCACATCATTTCTCAGGCTTTTGAATAAACTATGGTTTTATATATAGTACCACTACTTCATAATGAAGTATAGCATTTCAGACTATTTGGCCAAAGCTGCTTCCTTGAGAACAGCCCATAATGATCCTTATAATTGAAATCATATATACGCAAACACTTAAAGGAGAGATACCAGTTGGATGGTTCTCCATCTATGGCAACCTTGAATTTATAAGTAATAAATATTTCTATCAACTCATAATTTTCTGTCCTTAGAATCAGTTCTCACCTGTTTGGAATTTTACTACATAGATAACTGCAGAAGCAATAATGTTGTGCTTACATATATTTCTTTCATGCCACTTAAGAAAACAGACTGATCCCAGCATCCATCCTTATGGGCCTTTCACCATTTATACTTTTCTAGCTTGCTGGGCTTGAGTTCAAACATAAAGATTAGCACTTGACTTTTGCCTCCAAGTGTGAAAGCCAAATCTACCACAATTCACCTTTCCCCTACCAGGAGTATAAAGAGACTTATTTTATAATAACCATTTGTGTGGCCAAACTCTCTTCCAGAGGGCTGACCAGGGCTTGATAATGCAAATAAAATCAAGAAGTCTAACATAACTACTTTCTACATGGGGTTTTGAGAGGTATGAGTACTTTCCAATATACGGTCAATGTGTTACAGTGAATGCTGAAGGTTCTTAGTAGTACAGTTGGCTCCCATGTCTCAATTCTTAGATTGTGAGTGCTACAGGCTTTCTGCAGTACCTTGGTCACTTAAGTTGAGCATGGTGCAGCAAAGAAAGCTGGCGTATCTGAAGAAGAAAATGCCCCTGAAAAGTACCAGGAATCTGATATTTTGGGTTGCAGGCCTGACCCTGCCATCTGCTGACTTGACAACTGGCAAAGAAGGAAACTTAACATTATTATGTGCCTAATATGTGTGGCACTCACATCCTAGCATCACATTATTACCAGAGAGAGAACTGACTCTGAGGAAATGAAATAAGTGCTTTAAAAGGTGTAACCAAGGGGCTGGATGGATGCTCAGTGGCAGAATACTTGCCTGGAATGCACAAGGACCCAGGTTCAAAACCCAGCACCACATACACAACTATGTGTTGGAAAAACAAAAACCAGACGACAAAATAAATAATATTCTCTTAAAAAAAAAAAAGTGTAACCAAGAAGTAGAAGAACTATGCAAGGCCAGGATAGTCTGATCCTATGGCCCAGGTTCTTAGCTTTTCATCAAATACCCTCTGCAATTCTCAGTTTCTCTGACTTGTAACGTTATCTGTTGTGAAACAGGCATGTTTACAATGAAGATCAATGAAGTATTCTGAATGCTCTTAATGTAATAGCCTCTCTCAGGATCATCTGTTCTCAGCCCTAACTGTTCTTAAAGTCAAGTCACAGTCTGACTAGAATGGTCAAGTGGCACAGAGCCCACAGAAACATGGGACTATTGCTTGATCACTGCCTTGTGTTCAACACCATAACTGCACTGATGTAGCCCAAGAAAAGAGCATTGATTATTCTCCGGTCACATTATACTGTTAATTCAACAAATGCTGTTGTTTAGCCATGATGTATGTGCTAATCTTGTTTGAGTGATCTTTTAATCTGAAGTCTCACTTCCTTCTTATTAAATAGTTAAAAATAGCTGTTTTTATATGACAACACTCCAGTCTCTAGGAATTTCCATTACATTTGTGGGACGGGCAAATGAACAGAATAGATCGCTGAATGTAAGTCAAAGGAGAACAGCATTTTGTAGAATGAAAGAAGAGGACTGATAGGCATATTCATAATTATAATTTAAATCTGATCTAGATTGGCATGAGGCTGTTTATGGACATCTAGATATTGTCTGGTAAGGAAGGAGTAAGGAAATCTGAGAGGAGTGGCTCTCTCTGCCATAGTACATGTTACTTACTGTATTCAAGATATATAATGAAAGTACAAACCCATGCTTTGTCATGAAACCACATTGTAACATTTCAAAAATTGGAAATGCCCATTCTGTTTGCTACCACTATTTAATTTGAACTCATAGCAAACATTTTTATCAAACATTTTCTCTTCCTACATGGTCCTTCTAAGGAAAAACAGAAAATTTTAATCCCTCACAGCCTGACTGGGCTTCCTACCATAAAAGCTTAAGTTGTTTTTCTTTGAAATTAAGAAAGAGATGATAGCATCTTTACTGGTTGTTTAAAAAAAAAATCTAAAGTTTTTATTTTTGCCACGGTTAAGGGTTGAGCTAGCCTGAAGTAGAAAGAAAATGAAGCGCTTTCAGAGAAGATTCAGCAAGAAACAAAAGGAAGAAAGAACAGAAGGAAGAAAGATATGGAAATACTAATAGACTGTACTAACAAATCATAGCTAAATCCAAATTTTATGTGATACCTCAATTTAAGAAACACTGACTTAATATTAAAGGTTTTTAATCCAGAAAGTTATAAAACAACACGGCTCTTACCTTACAGGAAACAGCTGAGGAAAACATCCTTGTGTTTGAGTGTTAACAAATTTCTGGATCTGAAGTACTTGCTTTAAAAGATGTCCTTGGGAAGATTTGTCAATTTTTGTTAATACCATCTATACGAAAATAAAATTTTAAGAATTAGAAATACGAGCAGTTATATACATTTTGACTACAATTTTTCAGTTATAACTAGGCGATCCATACTTATTTCTTGATCTTTCTGTACCTAGGTCCTCATCTACAAAATAAAAACAGTAACCCAAAAAGAAGTTGCTCTGAAGATTAAGTGTACATATAAAGTGTACACTATGTGTTTGTTATTTAACGATGTTTTAACTACACAGGGCCATAATACCTTGAACTTAAGATTAATGAGAAAGATACTGGAGCCATATTTGTAATTGCCATCAGCTATCTCAAATAATCACAATATATCTTGTGATCCACATAAAACTGACAACTTATAATCATTCTGAGTTATAAAATGGTCCAGCCTTATAAGTAATATTCTAAAAGAAAAAGCTATTTGAAGATTTCATCTATTATAATTAAAACCCAACTAAATCTAGAATTTTACTTGTCCAAATACAACTATATACTGGAGAAAGGTCAAGACATCAATGTTTAAAAATCAATTAAAAAGTAAAACTTCAATCCATCAGGCTTTCTTGGGGAATTTCTACAAAATTAAATTTCCTAATGAGTAAATTATGCTTTTTAGTCATCAAAATGCTAATGGCAGGAGAAGTAGAAAGTGTATGATTTCTAATGACCTGTGAATCACCTCAAATAGAGGCAATTCATATTTATATAAATATGGTTTTGGTTTTTTTTTTTGGTGGTGCTGGGGATTGAACTCAGGATGTGCTGATATTTAAAATGAGATAAAATTAATTTATCCCAATTCCTTTTTCAAAGAAGGAAGGAATATTTTCCTCAGTTAAAGTTGGTACCCACGGTACTAGATTATGAACACTATTATTTTATAAAAAGAGTTTCACAATATTTAGGCATCTTTACTACGTAGACTATCAATCCTTTAATCCCTTGTAACTAACTATAAGTTATTCTGATTCACAGAACTTTTGCAAACCCCAAGATCTTCACAACCCTAAAAAAAAAAACACTGCTGACTATTAACATGATTTGATTTAAACTCCACTGATATATTGTAGTGGTTTTCTGACATTTGTTGAAAACTAAATTACAGTCATTGAATTCTTCACTTTTCTGTAGAAAAGAATTTTAACAATGCTATTTTATCTGGAAATATTAGAAAATTATTGTGGATATGAGCCTACTAACATGTATTTTATTCCAGGACAATGACAGAAAGAGCACTAGTAAAAATATTTCCAAAAGAAATTCTGTTTATTTAAGAATATAAAAATCCAATTTGTATCTGTGGGAGCCTACAGATACAAGTAGGCTTTTGGATTTTACTTTTCTTTTTGTTAGAGAGAGAGGGACAGTGGAGATAAAATCAATTTTATTTAGTTCTTCATGTGGCTTTTGTTGCTCTGATATTTTATTGTGTATGTGGTGCTAGGGTTCGAACCTGCATCCTCGCGCATGCCAGGCAAGCGCTGTAACCGCAGAGCCACAGCTCCAGTCCCTTGGAATGATTTTTAAGTTTCAAATTAGATTTACAAATTTTTCAGCTGCACTTTTTTTACATTTGTTAAATAGTATCTGCCAAGGTGCTGTTCAAGAGCTATTAACATGTTTTAGACAAGTATTTATATTTCCATAAAACAATGGGAAAGAAAAGCACTTAGGAAGGCTAAATGAACAGCTTAAAACACTTTATGTTTATTATAATTTTAAAAACTTAAAACTAAGAGAAGGAAAATGAATAAAAGTGCACTGAATGTAAAGACACTTTCTATTGTATTTTAAGTAGGCAAGACCTGTCCATTCATTAAAAAGTGTGTGCATATATTTATGCCAATACAGAACTTCTGTTTCCAACTGCAATTATGAATCAAAAAAACACTTACCACATAAGGTAATGCAAATTCTTCACACATTTCGATGGCAATATTATCTGTTTTTGTAATTCCAACAACACTATCCACTAATAAAAATGTTCTCTTCAAACTGTAAGAATGTAGAAAAGAAGATTAATGACAATATAAAATATATTCATTTATCTCTCCTCCCACTCACCCTTACTATACTAAGAAATTTCCCTTTGAGTATTTTTGATCCAAAATTTAAAATTTCTTTAAGCAAAAGGAATTCTAAATTCACCACGAAGTTCAGTCCATAGTCTAATAGGTCTCAAGGCTACCACTTTCAATAACTTAATTGCTAAATATTACTGTATTTCAATATGTATTGAACATAATATGATTGGGATTTTTGTTTTGATGAGAGAGTCCCTTCTTCTAAGACCTTAAACTTTATTGGGGAAAAAAAGGACACAAACCCAATTTTACTATACATTATCAGAAATTTTTAACTTTTAAAATATTACTAAAAGACTTAACAGATAACTGGACACATGATATTTTACATTTTCTTTTGTAAATATTTCACCTTAGTTTCTATGCAAAACTACAGAACCAAGACAGTTATCAACACCTTTTTTATTTTTATTTTTAAAATCTGCGATCCTGGGAATCAAACCCAGGGCCTTCGGCATTGCTTGGAAGCTACCAGGGAGCTATATCCCCAGTCCTAAACAAATTTTTACACTTCAGAGGTTTAACATATTTCTCCATATGTGTAATTCTTGAAACAGAACTGTCACTTGACTACCTATAAATACGTAAAAAATAATATTTTCTGATAACAAAGCTGAGGTATTTTAAGAATAATCAGAATTTACTGAAGTTTATTTAAATCAGGTAAATATCACATTAACCAACAATTTTCACTTTCAGAAATTAGTCATCTAGGAGTTTGGTTTAAAAAAAAAAATGAACAAAATAACTGAACTACTCTAGAGTTTCAATTTAGGAAAACACCTGAAGTTAAGATCCCACTTACCTACAAGGCAGAAGTACATACCTTCTTCCTAAATACTGTATTATAGAAAATTATGAGAATAAAATGGAGCTTTTAAATTAAGTCATTTGATAAAAGTAAAATGTTCATCATGTGTAGAATACTCCACTGATAAAGATGAACTTGGGGGTTAAATGTGTAACTACTATAAGAAAAAATTTCCTTACTTCCTTCGTTCTTTTAGATAGGCCTCTACCATGTCAACAAAATCTTCTGGTGCTTTATAGCCATAACCTGGCATATCCACCACTGTAAAATACTTTCCAACTTTGAAAAAATTCATTTTCTTTGTATGCCCCTGATAAAATAAAAAAAAAGGCTTAAAATATATCCTTTATATATTTCATTCCTTGCAATGTTTTCTATTCAACCAATAAATATTTATTAAAAGACCCAGTATATAATCCTAGCTATTCTGATGAGGACACAGGAAAAGACACAGAAGGGAAGTGGCTGTAGATAAGCTTGGCTCATACTACTGCTTCTCTCCAATTCATTTAAAAAAAAAAAAACAATCTGTATTATTTGAGAACTTTAGACTCTGTATTAGAAATATGTACGCGAAATATTGTGGAGTCAGTCTTGCCCATTTCACTGTGCAAAACTTCGCTCTGTTCTAAACTGTGTTTTTATAATATCACACAAGGTTTTTATAATATCTAGATCCAAAATATGAAAGTTTCTTACCCCTAGATTATTGTTCTCCTACAATCTAGATGTTTTTCATGTTTTATTATGAGGGTTTTAGTGCTCTAATTAAATCTTTTTAAGATCATGTACGACATTATAATTTTAAAATATGTGCATAAAACTGATGTAAAGATAATATGTGGCTATATACCTATGCTTTTGTATCCATGGGATATTTATTAAACAGAAAAAAATAGATAATTTAGTCAGTTGTTTGGATCTTAGGAAAATATTATCAAAGATTTTTATAAATGGTGATTAAACTTCTGGTAGGCTTATTTGTCCATTAGAAAATAATTTTAGAATTCCAGATTGAGAATGTAAAGAATAAATTCCATCTATTGTCCGCTTATATAGGAAGGGGACTCAGCATACCTAGAAGTTATAGGTTAATTGGTTTATATGGTGAGGCAAGGCATAAGTAAGGATGGGAAGGTTAAGGAAAGAATCATTAGTGATTAATCCAGAGAATCAACTATGTGAAGAAGTTGGGAGCAAAAGACTAGTGAGTCACATGGAAGGACTTCCAACTTAATGAAAGGGACAGGGAGTAGTGAGTATTACAGTCAGTGGTTTTGCTATGGATAGATACTAAGGTAAAGGGAAGTAGGGGTGAGTTTTGAGAATATAAATGTTATCTTAGATATTGGTAGAATCTGCTTCATTAAAGAGTAAAAGGAATTGGAAAATTATGAAATTATTATAGTAGAATGATTATAATAACAAACACATAATTTGGCCTTGGGTAAAAACAATATGCCTGACAAGTGAATATGTAAGAATGTGTGTGTGTGAAAGAATTGGCAGGATATAAAAGATTACTGGAAGAAAAAAGCAAAAAGAACTAAAGCTGTTTCCCTAAAAATCCATGTAGAACTAGATGATCATTCTTTAGAATGAAATAACAAAATTCCAGTAAGACTTTGGTAACTCTTTGGAAGATATGGACAAAGGAAGCTTTCCTTAAGATACTGAGATACTGGCAGGACTACTAAAATTAATTCAGTCATATTTCCTTTTTTTTTTGGAAAAATACAAGGCATGAATGAAATGTCTTGCTTTAACTGTTTGGAAAAAAAGTCTCTAGGCACTTAGCAATCATTATTTATCCTCCAATATTTATTAATTATCTTAGTCAATTTGAGAGATCGTCCAGATACATTTTAAATTCAACATACCGGTTTTTTGGAGACTCTGACTTCAACCTCTGGAGCCAGTGAAAATAAAGCTTTTATTAGAGAGGATTTTCCAACATTGCTTCTGCCTATAAAACATACCTTATACAAGAAAAAAGAGATTTGGGTATTAGGAGAATTGAGTACTAGTCTATTTATTAAATGCAGCAGTATTCACTGTAAAACTATGTCAAATTATTCAGTCTTGTCAAGCTATGTAATAAGTAGTTTGTTAAGTCAAAACTCAAATTCCAAAATGCTGCTAATATTTATGAATGATTTCAAAGTGCTAGGTACTGTTCTAAGCAGTCAACATTATTTTCTTTTTAATTTTTTACAACATTCCTGTGAGATGAGTAATATTATCATCCCCATTTTATAGATGAGAAAACATAACTGGCCCCAAATTATGCAGTGAGTAAAGGAGTTGGGATTTGAACTCCTGACATTTACATCCAGAACCTGTGCCTTTAATTACACTATGCCACTCAAGAGTATCTGTATGTTTTATTAAGCTTTACATATTTACAAAGCTTTCTGAACTAAGGAAGAAATGTATTTTAACAAACCTGGCTCAAAAGTACAACTACACGCTTGGAAGCACATTTTCACAAGAACTCCCACAGTACACTATAACTCTATGCCTCCCCCTGCCCCCGCATTCCTTGACCTCTTTGGTTCCAATTAAGATTTTCTCCTCTGTAGTGTGGAAAGCAACAACATGTTCTTGATCATGACCATTAGTATACATGGCTTTGCTTTTCAACAGTACTGAAAAGCAGATAACTCCACGTAGTTCTAAATGGGGTCACAACTGCTCCTTGAAGGACGCTTTGGAAATCTTAAGGGCATTTTTGGTTACCAATGCAACTGCAAGGCACTGGGTAGAGGTCAGGGATGTTACATATTCTGCAAACCCATTAGTCCTTCAAAATGAATCAATCTGAGTCCTGCATAAATTTCAAATGCCCTTGACTGATTAAACCGAATTTTAGTATACAGACAAAACTGAATTTTAAAAAACATTATTACACAAAAGTCCATTAATTAGAGCTGTTTTTGCATAATTTAGAAGAAAAACTTCTGGATAATGTTTCAGTTACAGGGCAAAGGAGATATAAGCTGCCTTTCAGCAGACTTAGAAAATATACCATTAAATTGTAGAACATGCATAAAACGCACTTACGAAACTTCATCCATCAAAGTTTAAAAGCCTTCCATATTACTTCTAATTACAGATAATAATTATTTCTGCAGATGATCATTTAGGGTGAAAATTACATATTTCATCTCATTTATGAATCTATCATGTCTTCTATTCCCTAATTTCTAATGTCTCAGCATGCTTTCCTACTTCAAACACAAAAAAGATAAAAGGTCAGAATTTTCTTTTTGAACGCTTAGTTCATGTTTCCAAACCTCTTAAGGTATTCCGTATTCATCATCATCATAATTAGAACTGTAGGTTCATCTCTTTTTTGGGGCTGGGGATTCAATTCAATCCAAGAGCCTTAATTATGCTAGAAAAGCGGTCTACCACTAAGCCACATCCCCAGCAAAACTACACCTATGCTTATCTAAAATAAAATATGCGTCCACGCAAAGCCAGGAAACACCTTTCGAGGGCGACGTGAAAGGAGTGGTAGTCAATTCCCCGCGCAAGCCTCCTTCACCAGCTGCGGCAGGCAGGGCCCGGGGGTCGAGCTCCGGCCGTCGCAGCTCTCACCTCAGGCCGGGAGAGGTTCGGGGCGTGGTCGAGCCGCACGGCGGAGCTCAGGTACTCCACGCGGTTCCGGGCCGAGGCGGCGAAGACGGTCTCCGCCTTCGCGATGTCCTCCAGGCTAGGGTCGAAGATCCTCAAGTGAAGGTCGGGCTTCGAGTCCGGGACAAGGTGGTGCACTAGTTCCTGCAGCGGGTACACGAGCTTCGTCAGCTGCCTCTTGGGCAGCTGTACTACCTCAGCAAAAGTCTGAGACGTGCTGTAAACTCGGCTTTGGAGCCCTAGCGCCGCCGGCAACTCAAAAAGCCTTCCCGTTCCAAACCGCAGCCCCGGTACAGCCATTTTCCTTTCCCAGAAACCCCGCGGCGGAGGCTTTTTCCCAGGGTCTGCGCTGCGCGTGCGTGAACGCCGCTGCCGCGGCGCCTGCTGGGAATTGTAGTCTCTGCGGCCATCTCCGTTTCTAGAGGCGGTGTGCAGTGAGCTACCGGGGAAAGCCCTCCGGGTTCACCAAACACCCTTGCCTGGGTTTAATACCTTACTGCAGGAGGTTTTTAACGGTTTCCAGAAGGGAAAGACATACTGGCTCTGTGTTCCTGATACAAATGCTTGGTCTTTGTCTCCGTTGCTAATATAATAACGGGGACAAGGTCTTCAGAAAAAGGAAAAAGTTTTATTGATTTGTCAGCAAAAGAGAAACACAGGGCACTCCGGTCCGCAGAGGCTGTGATTGTCTCTGGGAGGGGGAACACAGGACTTTTTAAAGAGAAGGGCAAGGGATGGGATCCAAATACTGTCAACGGATATAATTAGTGTTCATCCGATGTTCTTGATAGAGCCCTTGCTCCAGTTCCCAGATTTGGGCGCCTGGCAATCTTTGGGGCTGAGAAGACCATAACAGCTAACCCTGGGGCACGAAAAATGTTAGTGTTGTTCCTGCCCGTCACTCGGCTGTTAGGGATGGGAAGGGGGAAGAATAAGAATAGGAAAAAGGCAAAACAAGTCAGTTTTAAAATAAACCATCTGAGGTCGAGCAGGAAGGTTGTACTCCGGCATAAAGGGGACCCTGGTTGCAGTTCTTGGGTCTCATGTAATGGTGTGAAGCTCTGGGGATTCCAAAGTCCTGTTGTCTTCGCAGTGTCCTTTGTTTGCTTCAGGGATGCTTGGCCCTTGCCATACGTTCATATCAGTAAGAAAAACATTTTTTTGAAAGAACGGGTGAGAAATGTGGTTGGAGTAGCGTCTCATTTTTAGGAGAGGGATTGTTCCTGTCTCTGCTTTTCTCTGGAGGTTCAGGAAATGTCATTAGAAGTTTAGAGTTTTCTTACAAAATAAAAGCAAAACAATTGTTTCATGGAAGTTCCACAACGTCTTCTTGTTTCACAAGTTCCTTCTCAAAGCAGTTCAAACTCGTCAGTGGTGGAATGGGCGATAGCAGGTTTCAGTTTGATGAACTGAATAACTGAAAAATACTCCTTTGTAAAAACCAAAGGGCAAAAAAACAAAAGCAATCAATCAAACAAAAAACCAAAGAGCATTTAAAACACCAGCAGAGAACAGCAGTAGAGTGATCACTCCCACACTCTTAGCTATTTCCCAAATTGGTAACTAAGTAAACAGGGCAATTCTTGAATAAACTTAATACAAAAATTAATGAAGAGAACCAAGGACTTTCTGATAGTCAATATAGCAGCCAGACTGATGTTGGGCAGCTTTTTGATTGGTTCTTGCACTAGGTTATAAGCCTCCTATTTCCTGGACTCACTCCCCCATAGTAAAACACTTTATTACATACATCCAGAAACCTGGGAGCAATATGTTGTTGTGTTCCTAATATACTTTTAAAATGCTTTCCAAACATTGGAGCTTTAGTTTGGGAACTAAACCAAAGAATAAAGGACATTTAGCAATTCTTAGACAGGTTTTGGAGGTATTCAGGAATTAATAGATGTCATGAAACTCATTTTGTAATCTTTCATGGTTCTGAATCCTACATAATTTTGGAATTCACTTGACAGGATAAATCATTTTGAAATCATTTGACAGAACAGTTTTTGCAACTCATGACAGTCTTTGCAACCTAAATTGTCTTGTCATGCAAAGATTGGGAAGTCAGATAAACCACTTGGAAATAAATATGACTAGGAAAATCACTTGGCAGTTTATTTAAAAATCATTTCCTGCCCCCCTCTCTTACTCTATTCTTTTAAAAGTATCTGTGTCAACCAGGCATATAAAACTTCAGAAAGGTAGCTTAAATGCTATGTTTTTCCTGGACACATATGATGAAACTCTTTCCTAATTTCCACTGTAGGTCAATGATGAAACATGGATAGCAGTATGATCTAGAGGTGAAGGGGAAGGACTAGGATTTGGAGGAATTAGCTTAAGAGAACTAAGCCCGTTGTATAGCTGCAATGGAGAATTTTTAAACTCCAGGAAAATCAAGTTAAAATCAGCATCAAAGGGAATCAGGTCTGGTGAATAGGGTGTTGCAGTAGGACTCTGGGTTCTGGTGGTACCCTGATCTGGTTGTTGGCCGAATCTTGGTTCCTGGTGGTCTGTGCATATGAAGTAGGACCTTAGTTAAGAGCTGTAGATTGGAAGTCAGGATCTGGCTTCCTGCACCAGGGTTTGGTCTGAGCTAAGATGCAGGATAAAGTTTAACCCTATGGGGGGAAATGAAATATGCGTTAGAAAATCACGCTGTGTGACACACACCTCCAATTTACAATATCCAAAACAGGAGTCCTGATATTCTCTCATTCTTTCCCAACCTGGTCTTTTTGCAGTCAATCTCATCACAATCCAGTCTCCCAAATGACCCAGTCAAACATCCTGGGAAGAATTCTTAATTTTTTTCTGTTACACTTCGCATTCAATCTCTTGCAATCCTTCTGGTTTTACCTTCAAAATTTATCCTGAATTTGACAGTTTTTAGCACACCCACTGCAACCATCTGATACAAGCCACCATTTATCTCCCATTTAGTTTAGTGTAATGGCCTTCAAACTAGTCACCCATGTTTGCCCTTTACCCCTTTCTGCACATTCTCAGTACGACAGTAATTCTTATTTTGTTAAAATATATGCTAAAACCTCCAACATCTTCTTTTCTTGCTCAAAGAAAAACCAAAGTTCTTATACTAACCTAAAAGGTCTACAAGACCTTCTCTTACTCCTGTTCTTACTCATCTGACTTCATCTACTATTATTCTCCGTTTTCTCTGCTTCGTGCTAGCTGCACTGTCCTCCTGGCCGTTTTCAAACAAGCTACGCATACTCGGATTCCAAACTCCCTACACTCCTGCCTAGAATGCTTTCCTAGATAATCACAGAGCTTATTCCTTTCCATTCAGGGTGTATTTATGGTCTTTGTGAGAAAAACTCCTTCTATTTTGAGAACTGAAGAGGCAGTTCACTGCAAAGTTAACACATTTAAGAAATTTATTATCAGGCTGGAGCGGTGGCTCAGGGGTTACAGCGCTTGCCTAGCATGGCGAGGACCCGAGTTCAAACCCCAGCACCACGTACACAACTGAGTGTTGTAGCAACAAAGGCCACATGAAAAACTAAATAAAGTTGTTTCTCTCTCTCCCTCTCTCTCTCTCACTGTCCCTCTTTCTTTAAAAAAAAAAAAGAAATTTATTATCATTTGGACAGATATTACATACTTTACCCATAGTTCTTAATGTCAAGTTTTACCACTAAAATTACTCTGACCTAAATGCCACAATTGCACTGTGTCAGGTCAAGCTACCATGAATAGGAGGAAGATAGGTAGAACAACAGTGAGATCTTATCACTAGGATGGTGTCATCTCAGTTGTTCCTTCCATATGTGTCCCTCTGTAATGAATGGCCATTGGGTCCAGCGTGATCTCATTTTATGTCCAACTCCTAAAGTTGTCAAATTTAGGGAATCTATCTAAGACAGGAAGAAGGCAATCATTCCAGACCTAGGTATATGGGCAGAATCTTGGATATGAGAGAGGCAGCAGGCAAAGCATACGCAAAGGTTAACTCTCATCCTAACCTTGTCATGCTTGGAACATCCAGACAGAAGCAAAGGCAGAGACACTAGGAAAACTTAGTTCTAGATATAGAGAGAAGAAATGGCTTAAGTCATGGCACTTGATTTACATAAGACCTTTTCCAACCATCACTTTCCCTCTTGTTTTAACAATAACGAATATTGAATGCTTGCTATACCAGGAGTTGATCTGGGTACTGGGACTTAACCATGGGAAAGTGCTGGTCGTGTTCAAACTGGCACCTCAAACTCCTTTTGTAAGGAGAAAATATTGGGAAAAGGAAGAAGGAAAAGGCATTATGTAAAGAAGAATGACATAGGGGAATCTTCCAAGAATAAATTAAATTTCTTGGAATAGTAATAACTACTGTCTGGATAAATTATTAAAATTTAAATGCTTTTAATTACATTTTTCTCAAGTTGCCTGTGCATTCAATTTAAAAATTTAGATATTACCTAATGCATTGACACAAATTTGTGGCATATACATGCAACATGATGTATGAATTTTTCACCTAATTTATGAATTAGGGTGTAGGTTACTATTCTTGGGATTTATTATATAGCAGTCATTCAAGAAAGAACAGAGTCATATCTCCCATGATCATCTTTGGAAGCTTACCAAATCATTGAATATTATTTATGTCTCATTAAAGTACATTTAGAGAGTGTCTCTAACTTTTCTTCTTCAGAAAAGTGTTTTGAGATTTCTCTTTAAGTTGTGTCTGCTGTACCAACAGATTTCTCTAAAGAGATCTGCAGATTAAATATCAGAGAGTGCTCGTGTGTGGGAGGTGAGTTCTTAGAATGATATAGGGTCTGGAGGAGGAGTATATATTCACATCTCTCAAGGTTGTTTTTATCAAAAGAGAGAAAACCAATTGCCTTAAGTAATCTTGATTTTTCTCATTGGTAATTGTGTGTTTGACTCTGTTGCATTAGTGCTATTAAAATATATTGGAACACTTTGCTATATTCAATTTGTGTTTTTAATATTAGTAACAAACTCAAGGTTTTTGTTAAAGTATGGATTTTGCTGTTCTGACTGATTAACACTTAGCTATTTTTTTTACTTGGTAAGCAAGGATATTCTGATAGGCAATACTTTGTATACACCTCTAATTTACATTTCTTTGCCCTATAGCACATGAATGATGCGCTCTTCCTCACCCTGAGAAACGAGGCAACATTCCACAGGCAGATATGGTGATGTGCATTCTGATTATTAACTCATTCACAGGTAGTGTGTCAGGTGTCCCCAAGTCTAGCTCCCAAAGGTAGAATACTAGAATTCATAAGACCCAGCATGTAGTTGTGCTCATGGCTATGATTTATTATCATAGCATAACACAGCAGAACTGTCAAAGGGGGAAAACACCCAAGGTGAGGACTGTTGAAGCCAGGCACCAGCCTCCAGTGTCTTCTTTCAGTGATGCTGTATAGAATACACTTAATTCTGCTAGCAATTAAGTGTAACAGTTGAAATATCATCCATCAGGAAAGCTCACCTGAACCTAGGAGTCTAGGGTTTTTATCAAGGGCCAGTCATGTAAGCACCTATCACCTGTGTGACTGACTATATTTACAGAAATCTCAGATTCTCAGAAGAAAGTCAGGTATTCAGTATTGCAATAGTTTGGATCTAGAATGTCCCCCCAGGGCCCATGCATTAAAGGCTTGGTCAGTCTCCAGGAAGGCACTATTTGGAGGTTGTGGAAACTTTAAGAGGTGGGGCCTAGTAGGAGGTCTTCAGGTCACTGGGGATATACCCTAGAAGAGGATAGTGGGACCTTGGTCTCTTCCTCTCCTTCTCTTTCACTTCCTGGTCACGAGGTATGTGGTTTTGCTTTGCTACATGCTCATGCCCGTGAGGTACTGCCTCACCACAAGCCCTAAAACAATGGGGCCAACTGATCATAGACTGAAGCCTCCAAGGTCATGAGTCCAAATAAGCCTTTTCTCTTTATTAGTTGATTATCTCAGGTATTTGTTACAGCGATGGAAAGCTGACAAATATAAACTCCATTGTTCATACAAACAGTTCAGGTACAGCAAGACACTCTTATCATTTAGGGGAGATTTTCTCTCAGTGAAGGGAGTTGTTCACCATGCTTTCAGATGTTAGCCCAGGGCTGATCACATAAGGAAGTCTTTTTAAAGATATTAGTCACAGGCCCTCTATGTTAACTCTTTCTTCACATGGATTAAAAGGTAAAAAACTTAAAAATGAGAAGTTTCTCATCTACCTTATTGTGAGCTTGTAATTTTGTAGAAAAGTCATATTCCAAATTTTGCTTTAAATAAAAATTATTTCTCTGGAAATTTTTGAGAAAATGGGACAGACCTACCCTAGTCAAGTGCCCTAGTCACTCCTTGTATTGCAGTAGTCACTTTAGTAGAACATGATGAAACTAAAATTCTTCATTTTGAAGAAGTTATAGTTAAGGTTGCTACCTCAGCTATCTATAATGAAGTATTGGGTCTCTACGAGCAATACGAAGAGATAAAGGAATAAATGGCAACATGAATCAAGAAGTTTCAAAAAAGTACTAATTGGACATACTGGATATAAAATATATTATTGTTGAAGCAAAGATCTCCATGAGTGTGTTTAACACTTAACCTCAAAGAATGGGTTAGGCAAAGAACAAAATGGTGAAATATAACATTATTTCAAGAAAGAATTAGGAAGATAAAAAAGATAAAAAATTAAGAGGTTTAGAGCTGTGGGAATAGAAATAAAAAATTTTAATATCAATATTATAGGAATCAGTTAAAATAATTGGAGGGAGGAAAATTTTTGAAAAAATAATTAATGAAAAATTTCTATAATTATAAATGTGAGAATTTGGTTTGGAAGGATTCATGTAAAAGACCATATAATAGGGCTGGAGTGGTGGCTCAGCAGTTTCAGTGCTTGCCTGGCATGCGCAACGACATGGGTTCAAACCCCAGTACCACATATACAACGAAATGTCTGAGCAATGAAAGCCACATGAAAAACTAAATAAAGTTGATTCTCTCTTTCTCTCTCTCTCACAGCCCCTCTCGCTCTAAAAAAAAAAAGAACAAAAGAAAGAAAGACCATATACTAGAAACCCACCACTTAGACACACCAAATTAATCTTTAAGAGGGTCAATGTAAAAAAGCAAATGCTAGAAGTTTCCAGAGGCTATATCCAGGCTGCCTATGAAGCCACACACAAATGTACACACACACGCGCGCACACACACACACACACACATAAAGATGAATTATTCTGAGTATTACCACTGGCTGCAAGACTAAATATTTTTAAAGTTTGAAGAAAATACCAAATTTAGAATTTTAGTTTTAAGCTATTATTTAAACATAAAAAAATGAAGCATCACAGCATATAAGTAAATTTGCCTCAGAAATATAATTTTTCATAGCACTTTTGAAAGAAGCACTCAGGCAAGGAAAGAAATAAATCTAAGAAGGAACAATGAAATATGTGACATGGGGTGTATAAATAACTTACCAAAGTTGATTGCTGACCTAAGCAGTGACATACAAAGTATATTCTAATGACCCCAGCTAATCCTGGACCAACACTGCTCAGAGCGCTATCATGAGTGGTTTGCTACCCATCTGTGTGAGAAAAGGAGCTTGAGTAGGAGTGCAAATCCATGAACTGATGTCGAGTTGTTTGTGAACCAGTGCAAGTTCACACATCACATTTTGAGCAGCCCTGGTCTAAATGGTGGCACTGTGGGATGGGTGTAGGGTGGAGGTATACAAGACACGAGAATGTACTAGGGTTGTATCTTGATTTTGTGGTAGAAGATGTAAATATTGATAAAACTTAAAACTTTGTAAGAAAAGTAAGTATAAGAATAAATCTTTTAAAATTGAGAGCTAACTACTGTAAGGATAAAAATAGTATATTGGTGTTTTAAAATAGAATAAGAAAATTGAATTCATCTCAGAGTAGTAGAGAAGGATAAGTAATTTAAAAAGTAGGCTTAATAGGAAACTAGAAATATAATACAAAAGACCTAGCATGAAATGAGACCTACAATAAGAGCAACATAATAGTGGTAAATGGTTCAAATTCACCAAAAAAATTATAGAACTTTTATATGAATAAAAGCAAAACAATAGAATCACAAGGTTCAAATCTATCAAATGATTTGAATCTATCAAATAGTTGCATATAATTATTCTATCAAATAACTCTAATCAAAATATGTCTATAACCCACATATTAAAACATGTAGCTTTTTAGTTTTGTCTTCCAAAATATTTATTACAAACAAAATGATGGGGTGATACCAAGCCAGAAGGTGGCTGAAGGGATGGATATCTAAAATATAAAGAACTTAAGTACATCACCAAAAAATATAGTTAGCCTGTATTAGGATGCTCCAGAGAAATAGAACTAATAGAACTTATATAGATATACAGAAAGATATTTATTATGAAGGATTGTCTCATACTGTTACAGAGACTAAGAAGTCCCATTATCTGTCAACTGCAAGCTGAAGGCTCAGGAAAGTTAGTGGTGTAGTTCCAGTCCTGAGAAGGTCTAAGAACCAGGAGCACTGATGTCTATGAGTGGGAGAAAATGGATATCCATGTTCAAGGAGGGAGGGAGAGAGAGTGAGAAGTAATGATTTTTAATGAATAGAATGAATTCACCCTTTCTCTGCCTGTTTGCGCTATTCAGGCCTTCAGTGGATTGGATGATAGCCTGTCACAATTTTGAGAATGTTCTTTCTTTCTCAGTCTATCAAATCAAATGCCAACCTTTCCTAGAAACATCCTCACAGACACATCCAAAGATATTGTTCTACTAGTTATCTGGGCATCCGTTAGCCCAGTCAAGATGACACATAGAGCCAACCACTGCATAACCTAAATAAAAAAGAGAAAAGATTAGGCAAAATGTATAAATAGTCAATTCACCAAGAGGAAAACTGAGTTATGTAGAAACCCCCAAAAATCATCTGTGGCATAATTATACAAAGGCTTATGAATTGTGTTATGTCTCTTCCAAACACAAATGACCTATCAAGACAATGCCCAGATGTATGTAATTGTAACTGAATTTGGCCATTTTTGATATTTTCCCCACATTTGGTCTTCTGCAAACCATAGGTTTATGTTTATCTTATTGTCTCAAGTTTCTGGAGGTTAAAAGTCTGAAATGACTTTTAGTTGTAAATCAAGGTGTCAGCAGGGCTGTGCTCCTTCTGATAGATCTTGATGAGAATCTGCCTCCTTGTCTCTCCAGCTGTTAGAGGCAGCCTGTATTCCTTGGCTCATGCCTTCTTCAATCTTCAAAGCCAAGAGTATAGCATCTTCCATTTTCCTCTTTTTCTGCCCTTCTTGCCTCTCTCTTTCCCTTATAAGGACCTTTGTAATTACATTGAAACCGCCAATATGATTTAGGATTATCTCAATTTCAAGATCCTAAACCTAATCATATCTACAAAATTCTTCTTGCCACCTAAGCAATGAATTTACAGATTCTAGAAATCAGGGTATGGGCATCTTGGGGGCAGGTAGCATTTTCTGTCCACTCCAAATGGAAAGTGGGAAAAAGAAGCAGATGGAGATTGGTGTCCTGGAGATAATATTTTCTCTTTACATAATTTTGTAGTGTTTCTGTTGTTTTTGACAAGCAGGTATAACTTTTATAATAATATGCATTTTAAAAGACAATGATTAATCCCTTAATCATTATTTGTTTCTTTTTGTAGAAAATTAATTTCATATTATACATCTCTGCTTTGTAGAAGCATTTTAATGTCTTCTTAGAGTCATTGTTTAATCCCATTAGAGACACAAATTGGTGTATACTGAGCAAAATCGAGTTACCTAATATTTGTACTTGAATAGAGAGAATAACTTGGAAGAAGGAGAAGAGTGGAATAAAAACTGTAAATAAGGCAAAAAATGCTCAGGAAGTATTTCAGCCTGTCACTTCCGCAAAACTCATTCTAATCTACATCTTTAGTCTTATTCATAATATGGATATACCAGTGCCAAGGAGTTGATTTTTTTCCTCCTAAAGGGCCCAAGGCAAATTTCAGGCTAAATACCTAAAAGCATATTCCTGGAAAGCTTAACTCTTTCAGCTATAGTGATAGTTTGTTCTTCTTTTCTTGATCAAGTCATGTGGGCAAACCAAATTTAAGCAGTCATAAAACACCTTATTTTAAGAGAGATATTTAATACATTTTGCTGTGGTTTGGACATGGTTTGTCCCCCAGAATTTCATGTGCTGCAAACTGGATCCCCAGTGTGGCAATGTTGAAAGGTGATGGGACCTTTGAGAGGTGGGGGTCTTGCGAGAAGTTATCAGGCCCACCATTGGAAGAGATGAATGCCCAGGTCACAGAAGTGAGGTCTTGGGGGACTAGATTAGTTTCTGCAAGACTCAGTTGTCATAAAGCAAGTTCAGCTTTCTCAACTCATTTTCCTTCTTTCTCTCTTTCCAAGTGACCTCTCCCTCTCTCCTGCACATACTCCCCTAAAGTGATGCACTCAGCCTTGAGGCCCCATCCAAAGCTGATGCTGGATGGATTTGAATCTTGACAACTGTAAAGCCACTTCTCCAAAGTTTCTCCCAAGACATCCCCATGCTTGGGGTATCCTCCTTCTGGATGGATGTATCTAAAAATGGATGTTATGAAGGTGATTTGCTTTTGAAGATTAGGGCATGGCTACTTGTGGTTTGCCCTTGTTCTGAGATTCTTTTCATATAGAATCAGGATTTCTGAATCAACTTGTGTGCTGGCTCATGCTTGGTTTATTTTCACAAAGGCTGCTTTCTCATCAGCAGAAGCTCAGTCATAATTGGTTATTTATTCTTAGGACAAATTTGTTAGAAGCAAGACACCACTTCTCATAAATTTAGTTGCTTTATTATGTTCAGCCAAGTAAAATATAGAAACTCTAAGTCGAAAAAAGATCTTATCTACTTCCTTTTCTTGATGCAGAACATTCAACCTCTAAACATTTTCAACAGTCATAATCCTTACTTCTTCTTTTCCCAAGTTCAGATTATCATAACAGTATTTTTATAAAATTCCCCTAGAAACTTCCAAATCATGTAAACCACTCCAAAACTATTGGGAGTACTATATGTAAAATACATGAATGAATTAAAGCACACAATGAAGAAATATCAATAGCAGGAAAACAGTCACAGAAACATGACTTAAATGTTAAAATAAACAGAACACAACAATGCATGGTGCAAGAGGAGGTCAGATTTCACATTAAAAAAAAACAGATTTCACGTAGAGATTTATCCACAGAGAATTTAAAATATTCTTTTTTGTTGTTGTTGTTGTTGTTGTTGTTGTTGTTCCAGGACGCCAAAGAAAAAAGTTTTGGTAGAGAACTGGAAATTATAAAGATGACACAAGATTTTTTTTCCAAAAAGAATTAAATAGACATTCTAGAAAATAAGAAAAATACAATAACTAAAAACTAAGTGGCAAAACAACAGTTTGAGCCCAGGAAATTAAAATTTAGGAGCCATGGTCTTCAGAGCTACTTTCAAAACTAGTGGAAAAATTGTGACCTCCTCCTCTTCCTTCTTCTTCTTCTTCTCCTTCTTCTTTTCTTTTCTTTTCTTTTCTTTTTTTAACGAGAAAGGGAGAGTGAGAGGGAGAGAGAATCAATTTTATTTAATTTTCATGTGGCCCTTCCTAGTTCAGATACTTTGTTGTGTACTTGGTGTGAGGCAAGTGCCGAAACCGCTGAGCCACTGCTCCATCCCCAATTATGACCTTCTTAAACCTTCTTAAACTCTACATTTAGCATATTGGAATTAAACCAACAAACTGATTTTCAGTTGTTCATTCAAAACATTACATTTTCTTATAAAATATAGAAAGCATGGTCAAACATGTAATGTGGGGACAAATATTTTAAATCACTTATTTTTTATTTAGGATTGAGTTTTACAATCATAAATGCATATAAAATGATTAAACCACTTATAATAATAAAACCATGAAAGTTCAACAGAATATTTGTTATCCCCTTGAGAAACATCTAATGAAGTTTGAATGAAATTGCAGGCAAACGTCAGCTTCTGTGACTAAAATGCATAATTTTTATGTTCCATATTATTTTATTAAAAATTATGCAGCACTTATTATTTTACTAATTTAGTACTTAAGGTAATTCCATTTGGCTGTATCTGGAATATTCCTTTAAAAATTTTATGCCTTTCTTGACTTTAGTCATTAAGGTGTTCTAGAAATCAGATAATTTTGGTCTTCTTCATAATGTCTTGATGGTAATTTTTAGCCAAAATATATGATTGGAATTTTCATTTTTTTTCAATTTATTTCTGTATTTTTCTGGACTTCCCAATGGCCAGTCATAAATGAAAATAACTTAACTACCTCAAATAGGAAACATCTTAATGCAGAACTACTTCAAGGTTATATTTTCAACAAATTTCCCATAAATTTGGTTTCTTGAGAAGGAACACAGTTGAGCGGATAACCTTCGTACTGGTACCATGTACCAGCATTAGCCTATTTTCTAATATTTATCTACATGGCAAACCCAGTGAGATACCATGGGATCCTCTTCAATGAAGTCCTTTGTTTCTGTAGTGTTGATAGTGTCTGCAGTTCAGTCCCTTCTTTGATTGCCTCTCCCAAGTCATGGCCTTTACTGTGGCTATATCCAGTGACTAATAGATGTAGAACTATAAAGATTTAGCCATTTGAGGCCAATAGAGAACAGCTTTAAAGGGCAGTTCATGCTCCAGAGTTCTGCATGGGGGAGCTAAATCTGGTGCAGACCTACTTTACAGTTTGACTTTTCTCCCTGCCAATCAGTTTCTGTCTGTTCCTTTCCGTGAGTGATGAACTGACATTTCTCCTGAATGATCATCCTTCACACTAGACTCCATCTCAGAGATTATTTCCTAGGGTATTCAATGATGGTGGTCTTCAAATATTCCTCAAATGAGGATGGACTTTATCATCCATCTATCCACCATTCATCTATCCACCATCCATCCATCCATTTTTTATACTATTATTTTTACTAAACCATTCTGGCAATTCAGAAGCTTCATTGTTATTCTTTTTAATAATATTTCTTCATGTTATATACACTATCCACTAGGTAGCCATTCTTTTGTGTTTAGCTAATTTCCAAAAGTTATAAATTAAATGTACAACATTTAGGCATAGTAACATACTTTATGATCAAATTCTCAAAGTGCATCTGTTGCTGAATTTGCTGAATAAATTTATGAAAATATTTGCATTGATTTCACCGCATTATCTGCAGGGGGCAGTAGAGAATAATCTTACTGTAATTAGATGATTAGTGACAGAGCAGGTTTGTTTATTGAAACAAAACAGAGCAACTATGAAGTCACTTGGAAGAAAAAGTGAGGGAATACATGAATAGATCTATTTATGGAAGGTGAATAGGAGATAAGACAGAACTAAAAGGATGGCAGCAAAGGCGAGTCTATTTAGCCATGTAGTGAAGAAATGAATTGTGGAGTGAGATTTTTTTTTTTTGGGGGGGGCTTGAATCCTATCTCTTATCCTATCATTTATCATCTTGATGTCTTTGTAAATTCTACTTAATTTTCATGGTTTTAATTTCTTAAACTGTAAAAAGGGGCTAATAAAATTTTTTGAAAAGGGTTGTTGAGAGAATTAAATGAGGCAATATTTATAAACCGTTTAGAATGGGACCTGGGTGTTAAGTTTAAGGCTTTGACAAATATTATTTACTCTGAATATGACCAGAGAAATCTAAAATTAATACTTGGCATCAAATAAAATATGGTCACTAATTTCTCTATTTAATGTAACAAATATCTACTCCCAAATTGTTTTCTTTTTTTACAATCTGTAAAATTATAATAAAAAATCATTAGCTTTCATGTGACTATTTTTTCTAACATTCTTAGAATAATTTTTGTGTAAGTGACATAATTTTTGTGTAGTGAAACATTTCACAATGAATATCAGTATAACAGTAGAATATAAAAATGGAAATACGAATTGTGAGGCTCTTTTAAGTTACCAGTCAGTACATTTGATGATTGTGCTTAGAGGAAGATCCAGGATTTGAGATGAATCTTGAGAGTTTGGGTCAATGAAAATTGCAGAGAGGTGAATTAGAAGACAGAAAATGGGATATGGCAGGAATGCAGTCATTTTATTTTAAAGTGCCCTGCAATAATTGTTAGATTCAGATCTCTAATTGTTGTGCCATGGGGACAGGGAAGAAATAAAACAGAGTGGAATGTTATGGAGGTTCAATTTCTTGAAATTCTTCATACTATTAGGCATTGTTCTTTTACCTCTATGAAACTGGTAGTGGTAGGACAGGGTAGATTGAAGGAAATGGGACCAAGTGTTTAGCTGGTGTGTTTGTGGGTGTGTATGAAATTGAGTGTATAGAAAGGTAAGTCAGGTCAGATATCTAAGTCAGAGAACTCACCAAAAGTAAAGATGCTGAAGCAAGTAGGTCTTGGATCATTTCTGCAAAGATACACATCCAGAAAATTTAGCTGTGGTGGCAGGGAACCAGCAGGTCCTGCAATTCTAGGTGTCAATGCTCAAATAGAAGATGAATGAGCAGACTGTGGAGCTGGGGAACAAAGGGCCCAGGGAAAAACTGGTCAAGAATAAAAGGTCTGAAGTAAATATGAAAGTTCCAGGTGCAGCTTCTCCGTATCGGGGAGGAGTTCCCAGGCAAGATTCCAGTATCTTCACCTTAAATTGTTTCAGGTTGTGGTTAAGTCTGAATCTGACATGGAGACAGAAGAAATTTATTTCGATAGCATTTGTAGGCAGATGAACTGATTTGGAGTAAATCCATGGTGCAAGTTTGGGGTCATTATAAATTAAAGGCGCTCCAAAGCATATTAAGTCTTTCTATTTTAGATACCACAACATTAATTGGCATTACATTGTTTTTGTTTTTACCACTCACCCTGATACTTAGTAGTTGTTAATGAAGAATAGACTGATAGAACACAAGGTTTGGGTTTCTAGTTTGAGCAATACTTTTCTCTTGATCCTTTGTTGCTGGTCTGCTGTTTTCTGGGGCCTTCTGCCCAAGGGGCACAGCCAAGGATTTGGGGCCCTTCGATTTTCAGAAAGATATGTTTACTGGACACACATCTTTCTCTTACTATACTGATTTTCCTGGCATATTTTTGGTGGATGATTATGCTGACCAACCCTTGGTCCCCTTATTGTTTTGAACACTTGCTTGCCTTAAGAAGTAAAGGTGGGGGTTTGAAGGTGGAAGAAATAAGGGAGAAGAGAGAGAAACTATCTCATTCTGCTGAATCAACTTGGTAAACCTATTGTTTTTGTTACCATTCAGTTGACTCTTAAACTGATTGAAGATTGTGGTCTGATCCCAAATGGGGAGTGTGTCTGGGAGAGTTATTCCCTGAAATTTCAAACCAGAGGAACCAAGATGGAAGAACATAGGGCCAGCAAATGTGAAATATTTTACTCTTAGCTGTGCTTCAAATCATTTTGAGACTTTTGGCGGAAGACCATTTATTACTTCCTCATTCAGTTTTGGCTGTGTCATTGAGTAAACCTTAAAATAAATGATCATCGAGAATTTTTGATGATGTGCAGAAAGTTCCTGTGAATTTAATGTTAAGTGGAAAAAAAGACTACATACTCGATTAAGAAACTTGCCCCTGGTCATTGGACTAGTATTTGCATAGCACAGCCTAACCCTAGGTCTTTCTGTTACCTAAACTCATGGTCTCATCTGCTTTTTGTGGTGGAAAACAAAGGCATTATATATATGTTTCTATTTTATTTTAAAGAGAGATGGAGAGAGAGAGAGAGAAAGAGAGAATTAATTTTATTAGTTTTAATTTTAATATGACTTTCATTGCTCAGACACTTTGCTGTGTATGTGGTGCTGGGGTTCAAACCTAGGTCCTCATGCATGCAAGGCAAGCACTGAAACCCCTGAGCCCCAAGAGTGTTATATTTTAAATGACATTTTCTTACTGCTTTTTCTGACACCTGGTTAAACATTGGACAGAAGAGAAGATTGTTATAGCCCATTCATTGTTATAACTCATTTTCTTAAGTCTTCTATGGTCTTAAGGGCATCATTTCATAGTTTGAGCCAAATCAACTCACTGGAAAGAGAGCGGGTGAAGTGGGTGGGGAATATATACACTTTAATGTTTGGCAAGAGGAAAGATGGAACTGCTAACTTAGAAAAAAAAATGCATGTTGTTTAATCTTTTTCCTGTTTGCAATGTTTTCTTCCCCTTCCTGGAGGGTTTTGCCTTGGGGTAGGAAATTCTTACCACATAGATTATTTTCTCTCTCAAATGTATCTAAATGCATAGTAACTGGCAACATTAGGCAGAGTTTTCTGGGAAAATTGGAATTCCAGATGTGTGGCAAATCGAAGATGAGAGTTTATTAATTTTATTAGAAAGACAATTTAACTTTTGAAAGGGGAAATGTGGTTGCCAATGAGCACTGAACTGTGAAATGGAATAATGGTCCCCCAAGATAGGTGTCCATATTCTGCTTTGTGAAAATATGTCACCTTACAAAGCAAAATGGACTTTGCGGATGTGAGCAAATTAAGGATTGTGAAATGGAGAGATTATACTGGATTATCTGGTGGGTGCCTCTCACGAGAGGGAAGCAGGAGGGTCATGATCAAGGATACATGACAGTGAAGTAAAGGTCAGAAAGATGTAGCCACAGGCAAAGAATACAGACTTCTCTAGTATCTGGAAAGGACAAGGATAAGAATCTCTCCATGAACCTCCCGAAAAGCTATAGCTCTGCTCACTCCTTGTTTTTAGCCTCATAATATCCATTTTACACTTCTGACCTCCCATGTTGTGAGATACTAAGTTTGCATTGTGTTAAGCCTCTAAGTTTGTGGTTATTAGAATATCAATGGAAAACTGATATATTTATGATGCTTCCAGACTTTATGCAGGTTTCCCTTCTAGACAGAAATTTCACCCAAGAATTTTCAAGTGGAAATATTTATTCCAGATCTTAATACTAAGACTTTACACTCCTTTAACCTGGAGAAAGCATGTAAAAGTTCTCATGACTGAGAAATATAAGGCCAGGGACTGAAAATAGAGAAATAGACTGTCTTACGTTTTAATGCAAGTTTAGACAAATCCGTTTTGGGCATGTTCAATGCCTTACTGTAAAGTTTATCTGTGAGCAGCAGAAGTGAGAGAACCAATGAGCTGAAAGATAACTCAATCAATCTGCTTCCTCCGTCTTTGGTTCAGCGCCTTGCACAGGAAATCTAATGCTGTGTCAAGTTCCAGAGGAGAGTTTCTTTTCCAAGTTACTAATCAGGCTAAAACACATCAAGTTGAAGGAACGGGCTAGGGAGAAAGAAGTCCCCTGCTGCTGATGGACTAAGAGGAACCAATACTGAGAAATCAACCAGAGGGAGCCTCGCCATGCTCACAGCTGCTCCTCTACCTGTCAGGAGGAAAAGTATTGAGTGAAGGGCAGAAAACAGAAAACAGAAATGCTCTGCACTTGGAGCACTCATGACCTAGGGCGACTCTTGATGTTGACGGTCTTTTTCTTGGCGGGTGAGTCTGAGTTCTCTTTGGGAGAATGGAGTTTTCTTTGCCTTTCTTATGGGACAATGTAAGCCAATTGTAGTTGTAGATATAGGACGTTACTCACAGATTTATTTGACTTTGTCATCTTTACTTTCTGTTTTGTCTTTATTTTACTCTGCATACTACTATAATATGTGCATTTCTATGATCTGCCTCACTGCCACTTCCTTATGACCCCTCTCCCCTTTTTTCTTGGACAAGGCAGGCTCAATTAAACACATACTAGTAGCAATCAAAGTTGTCCGGATTCTCTTTATCTTCTCTTTAGAAAAAATTAGTTGATTGTCTCATCCCATATAAATCCACATTGTTAATAGTATAAATTAGGACAGTTTATTGCTTTCCCCAACTATGTATGACTAGGTGCTTTAAAAATATATAGGCAGCTTTGCCGGAACATCTGTGATGTGTGTCCGTATTTATCTTGAAGTGTGTGGGCTGGTGGAGACACTTTCTGAATTAGAGGACACACACCTCAGCTCCTGAATTCCTGTAGGAGTTGAAGAGAATGTGGGGGCTACTGTGGGGGTGTCCTGTTTCACTGTAGAGGGTTGGTAGGAGTTGATGTGGGAGGGAGTTTTCAGGTTTCATTTTGAGTAGATGGAACAGTTGCAAGGGATCAGTGTAGTTAGTTTTAAATTTTATAAATTTGATAATTTAAAGAGGAAAAATATTTTTTCCCCTATATGAATGACTTTAAAATCTTTTTTGTCTATCTTCCAGCAAAAAAGAGAAATGTCACAAGTTAATTTTATTGATGAGTGCACATGAAGTAACCATCCTCAGCTACTGTACCTTTCTGAGGACTTTCACATACTTTTTCCCCTTTGATCTGCACAGAAACCCTGTAAAATAGGCACGAGAGACATGTCTGCATTTTACAAAGATAGAAACCGAGGCTTAGAGAGGTGAAATGATTTGTTCAAGGTTATAATGACTAGTATGTGGTCAGAATCACACTGCTATAATTTATGTCAGTAAGCATCAGAAGACATTTGAGAGTAATTTTCTTCAATGTTCAACACTTGTGCTTCTCACTAAAGAGCACCACTATTCAAATAACACTGAAAAAAAATTAAGCCCATAATTTGTTATAAACTTGGTATGGACTATTATTCACTTAAAAAAGGGATTTGAATCTTTCGCTAGTTGGAATCTTGTAGAAAACTCTTATAGAAGCCTGTGCAGTGCCCAACTTGGCAGGGGGAAGACAGGTAGTCAAGGAACTCTTTATGTCAATTTGAATTATTACTTTTGGGAAAGGGAAAGATTAAAACATAATAGATAATTTGAATTTTAAAGGTTGAAAGGCTTAAATTTTAAAGCTATTTCTGTGTACAACCGTGATATGTTACATACATCAAATCTCTGAAGTTTATTCCTGTATCATTCATTATACAGTTATCAGAATGTGGGCTGGAGCGGTGGCTCGGTGGTTACAGCGCTTGCTCGGCATGCGCAAGTACACGGGTTCAAACCCCAGGAACCATGTACACAACTAAGTGCCAGGGCAACAAAAGTCATGTGAAAAACTCAATAAAATTGATTCTCATTCTCTCTCTCTCTCTCTCTCTCCCTCTTTCTTTAAAAAAAAGTTATCAGAATGTCTAGGAATCAAGATATTTAAAAAATTATGTGCAGTGATTTGATGTGATAAATTCACTAAGAAATGATTTAGAAGAGTGAGAAGAAAAACCACTCTTGGTGATGACTTTATGTCTCTTACTGATATCGCCTTGTTATCAACATTACTGGATAGTAGTAACTACTGCACCCACAACACATTCACCAAGGGGCAAGAGAGCTTATGGCTTCATGCTTACATGTGTAGTTTTGTTTACCTGTTGACTGTTGTCTACTAATTTGCTTATGACTTAAAGCAATGTGATGTTAATAGAAAAGAATTAATAAGAAAATACCCGAGCTAATTTTTATTGTTCACCCCAGAGCCAAGTTCTGAACCTTGTACCCTATCCATCTGCCTTCTTCTTCTTAGGTCATATCTTCCTCTGTTTAGTCCTGTTATCTTCTAGACTTTTTGTATGTTCCAATTATATTTTCCTGCTTCAATTAAAACCATTCCACCTTTTACAAAAGTTACTGAACCTGCATTTTTTTTCTTCTTTTAGATAATTTTTACTCATTTATGATTACCTTCCACTAGAGGGCAAGAATGTAACAGAAAAAGTAGATAATAATCAAGACTGAGCTGTTAGGTAGTGTGAGGAGATTTGCAAAAGGCAGATAAAGAGATTAAAAACAATTGTGAAAAAGAAAGGTTTTGTCCATTTTTAATTTCAGTCCTTTTTCAGTTTGTGATGGTGCTGAATTTATGTATTATAATAATTTGTAGGTGTATTTTCCTTGAAATAACTATGCTTAAGCAATTAATAAACACAGAGGAAGTCCTTATTAAGAGCACTGAGTGTGTTCAAAGCTGAGAGAAAATCATTGGGGAAGATTTAAAATTAGTAAATCTTTAAATTGTCTTCAAACCCAGTAAAAACCTGAAGAAAGGTGAAATGATGGTGGGTTGCCTTGTTGAAGGCTCTGTGGAGGACATGGCTCTTAAGCTGGGCCTTGAATGATAGGTTTGGCAAAATCAGTAACTTTGTAAAGGGTGGAATAATTTTAACTGGAACAGGAAAATATAATTTGAACACATACACAAAAATCTAGACAATTAAAGGACTAAAAGGAGGGGGAAGAGGATTAGGGCATAAAGAGTAGAAGGGTGGGGGACCAGGTAGGAGGTTGGCACTTGGCTCTGGGGTAGACAATTTCTGTTATCTTCAGTTTTCCCCTCAGATATTTCCTTATAAAATCTTGTCTAGAAAGGCAGAGAAGGGAATTGGGACGGGGGACAGTTCCATGAACAAAGACAAGGTGTTTCAGGGAAGAAAGAAGTCTAGCTTGATGGAACAGATTGATTGTGTGTTGGGTGATAGTAGGAAATGAGGCTGACTTCAGGGATCTTTGATAACTGAGTGGAGGGACCTTGGTAGTGTGCAGTAGACAATGAGCCAACTATTGTTTTGTGAAGAGGAAAAATAATGTAATAAGGTGATGTTTGGGACAGATCCCAATGCTGGTGGTACTAAGTAAAATCTTAAGCAGAAGTCAAGGGATTCTACTCCACATTGTTATTTAGAAAGTTCCATGATCCACATTGTTGGCTGAGAAGGGAGTCTGTGGAGAATGATATTCAATTCAGTTTAGGGAGGGAGGACACTTTGGAAGGAAATTCCTGTATGTACTTGGAAATATAGCAAAATCCAGGGTTTGTGGGCAATTTATGAAGTGGATGATCCCACAGAGACTACACATTAAAACAAACATAACAGAATAAGGACTAAAAAAGAAACTTGGGTGCTAGGAGCCATGTTTTTTTCTTTCCTCTCCACAACAGAGGGGAAGAGCTAAGAGGAGCTAGGAAGGAACACATGGTGAGTTAGGTATTGTGTGGATAACCTTAAAGAACAGGAAAGAAACTCTTCTGAAGTTGAGGAATGAGTTGAGAAGTTAGGTACAGGAAGGCTAGGAGGTTAAGGATGGCAGTAGGAGGTGGGAGAAAATGAAAGTGTTCACTGTAAATTAACTGCTTCCCAATAATTCTGAATATTTCAATTAATGGTGCTAACTAATAAAATCAAACAGTGCTTTTGGGACATTATATTGTACCTAAAAAAATCTATACAGTTGATAAAATGTATATTTTTGCTTCTTCTCCTTTGATATCATTGGCACACTTTTGCCAACTCCTGGCTGGAACTGGGGAGCAGATCTGTGTGAAATAGCTTTGAGACTGAATAATGCTAATACTCCTATCAGCAGCCATTACTTTGAAAATAATAATAATTTCTTTAAAAGAGAGGGACAGTGAGAGAGAGAGAGAGAGAGAGAAAGACAATCAACTTTATTTAGTTCTTCATGTGGCTTTCGTTGCTCTGACACTTTGTTGTGTACATGGTGCTGAGGTTTGAACCCGCGTCCTTGCACACCCAAGGCAAGTGCCTTAGCTGCTGAGGCACCGCTACAGCCTCTAAAAATAATTATAATAAAGACAAATATCACATATTCCTGTAACTCATGCAGTAGTCACAGTTACAATCAGCACATTTTTTTTTCTTCCAGGTATTGTTCAGGCATCAACACTAAGTAAATAATTTCAGATTTTTCCTAGATAGAATTTATATGCCTAGCATATCTGAAAATCTAGACCCCATTCTAAGAACAAAATCTTATTTATCTTTAAGGGAAACTTTGTAGAAGAGTCTCAGGATTGAAGCAGGACTGGAAGCTTTTCCCTTATTCTTTCTTTTTTTGGTACAAGGGATTGAACTCAGCAGTGCTTAACCACTGAGCCACATTCCCAGCCCTTTTTAATTTTATTGTATTGCATTTTTTTTGAGACAGGTTCTCACTACGTTACCCAGGACCTTGCTAAGTGGCTGAGGCTGGCTTTGAACTTGTGATCCTCCTGCCTTAGCCTCCCGAGTCTCTGGGATTACAGGCATGCACCACTGTGCCTTGCTAAGTTTTTTTAATATCTAAAGAAATAATTTTCTTTAAAAATCTCTAGTACTTTGAGTTACTGATGGTGTTGCAGGTTATCTTGGAATAGACTTATGAAGTTTTACATGAAGAATATTTACTGGCAGAGACAGAGAAGTCCCCCTGCAGTCTCAACTGTTACCCTCTCCTGACCCCACAGGGAACTCTAGATCTATAATGACCTTGGAGAAACCCTGCACTGTCAAAGGGCGGGCCCTTTATAACCTCCTTCTCGGTCGGTCGGTTGGATGAGGACTGTCTGAAGGAGACCCTGGGGGACATCCACGTGCACCATGGTTGGGGTTTCCAGTACTCTTCATTCCTTCTTGAATTTCCCAGTGTCTGTGTGGTATTATTTCCCTTTAGCTTGAATAATGTCTTTTGTCATTTCTGAAAGTGTAAGTTTGCTGGTGAGGAGTTCTCTTCAATGTCTTTTATATGAAAAGTTATTTATTTTGCTTTCATTCCTGAAGCATATTTTGGCTGGATGGAGAATTCTAGGTTGACCTTTTTTTCTTTCAGTACCTTAAAAATGTTGTTTCACTGTCTTGGATGAGCTGTCAGTTGGCTAAACATATCATTATTTCCCTGAATACTGAATATAATGTGTTATCTTTTTTTTTCTGGCTGCTTTCAACATTTTCTCTCTATTCTTGGTGTTCAGCACCCGTAACATGTCTATGTTCTGCAGTTATTTTCATCTTTAAGGAAAAGCTACTTAGCCTCCTTAGATAGTAATTTCTTGATTTGTGAAATGAAGGAGAAGTGTGACACTATTAAGAAGTATAGAGTTTTCAGACAGGAAGAACTTCAGAAACCTTCAAATTAAATTCTTTCCTTTTATATGTGCACAAATAAAGCCCAGACATGTTAGAGGAATAGTTCATGATACTCAACTTTATAGTGGATGAGCTGAGTTTGGAACACTTCCTTAGTAGCAAAAATGGACAGGAAAGAGATGTGGCAGGTATGTATGGGAAAACTATGATATTTAGATGTGATGTACTTGAAACGACAGCAGGTATTCAGGGGAAATAGCAGCTAAAGATTTGTGATGCTTGTTTAAGAAATTAAGTTACAACTAAAATGTGGGCCATTCATACTGTCAGTCAGTAAGTAAAGGGGCATCTGTCATGTGCCCATCACTGTGCTTCCTGCTGGGAATATTTGATCAAGAGAGACAGATCCCACTCTCTTGGAGGTTAGAATTTGTAGGGAAGATAACTATTAAATTCATTATTGCAAATCCTTAAATAATGACAAGAATGTAAGGGAAAACATAGACTGAAGTAGAAATATGTCCCCCCTAGTGGGGCTGATCTAGTCTGAGGGTCGGGAAGGCTTCCCTGAGAAAGGAATGTTTAAGATGAAGACAAACAGAAAGTGCAAGAGTTGTGAGATGCACATTCCAGGCAGGTCAAACAGCCTGCATGAAGCACAGAGGGAGCTAATCCACCACCAGAGGGGAAAACAAAGAGATCAAGTGTGGAGATCAAGTGTCAAGTTGAAGTTCTGGGGGTTGGGAGCAGGACAACAGAGATGGAAAGGGAATGAGGAGCAGGTGAGACTTTGGGGAAACACTAGGGTGTCTGAGGGAAAAGGTAGCTTGCAGAGAGGATGAGAGCAGGCAGTGAAGACGGAAGGAGACCCAGAGGGAAACAAAGGTGTCCTGGTGGAGGGGAAAATGCTTGCTAATGACTCCTCCAAGCATTCATAAGTGTTTCAGTAGTACCACTGCAATGGGAATACCTGTGTCATAGTATACTGTGCGTGTATCCAAAGACACTGAGGCAAGCAGAGATTTTAAAGGCAAAATGAGGGCGATTACATAAGGTATTTTAAAACAATAACCCTTGGGGCTGGAGTGGTGACTCAGCAGTTACAGCTCTTGCCTGGCGAGGATCCAGGTTTGAACCCCAGCACCATGTACACAGTGAAGTGTTGGAGTAATGAAAGCCATATGAAAAACTAAATAAAAAATTGATTTTCTCTTTCTCTCTCTCTGTCCCAATAATCTTTAATTATGTGGATCGGTGAGAAGGGTGGGGGCAGTCTAAGATTAAGAAGATGGTTGTTGGGCAGATAGATGTTCTTGCAGTATTGCCTGTGCAAGGTTATAATAGCCTTCATACAAGTATATTTCTGACTATATGTTTATAATAATTCTTCTTATCAGACATAAACATGGGATTTCTCCTTAATGACCTCCTGGCTTTATTTATTTTATTCTACTTTAAAAATTTAGGCCTTACTACAAACAACTTATTTTAATTCTAACAACTTTCATGGTATCAAAATCTGCCAAGGAACCCCAGAACACAAGTGCTGCAGAAAGACCAAAAACTTGACTCTAAAATGCTGGCGACCTTCGAAATTGCAGTTTGAGTAGAAAGTGTGGGAGCAGCCGCATTGCTGCTTTTGCCGAGGGAGTGTGTGGGAAGAAACTGAGGCTGTGGGCACAGACTACTCATTCTGGAAGTGAGGTAGCACAGAAAGGGGAAAGGATCGTACATAGAAGGGGAAAGCAACATCTAATACTTTTTTTCCCTGTCAACACAGGGGAAAGCAGGGTGTGTTTGAAGGAAATTATTTGAGAAAATGCAGTGACTCAGTAAAAGTGTATTTCCAATCTCTGTGTGTTCGTGCAGTTTTGTGGTAGTTAGTGATTTTTTTCTTTTTTCTGGACATTTTTTTACTTTACCATGAAATACTACTTTTCCCCAAAGGTTTATCCATTATGTACTAAAAGACCATTTGGTCATACATTTCACTTTTTGGTATTGATAATATTTTAAAAAACATGTTTATGGGCTGGAGCTGTGGCTCAGTGGTTTCGGTGCTTGTGGGTTCGGAGGACCTGTGTTCAAACCCCAGCACCACGTACACAACTAAGTGTTGGAAGGCCATGTGAAAAATTAAATAAAGTTTCTCTTTCTCTGTCTCTCTCACTGTCCCTCTCTCTTTAAAAACAACAACAACAACAACAACAACAAACAAACATGTTCGAATGGTAAATATTTGTAGATTCCAAGTAATGAAATCAGGTTATTTTTAGTTTCCAAGAAAAATCATTCTATTTATCCTTAAGTGGCCCCCTCCTAGATGTTCCCCAGGGATTGTTCTAAGCCAGTAATTTTAAGATAGTTGCCAGACAGACTCTCCTACAAAGCCTAACATATTAAAGGTCCTGGGGTGCTATCTTAGGTCTACATACTCAAGACATTTCCAGGACACAGGCAGCTAGAATCTTTGCAGGTGATTCTGATGGAAGCCAGGGTTAAAAGCTCTGTCCTAGATTTTTTTTTTTGTTTGTTTGTTTGTTTTCACCCAAACTATCCCTACTACTCTTTTTACTTAACAGATGCCAGCTCACCTCCTGATTTACCCATCATTCAATGTGAACTTTTCTTTTCTTTCTTTTTTTTTTTTTTTTAAGAGAGAGGGACAGTGAGAGAGAGAGAGAGAGAGAGAGAGAGAGAATCAGTTTTATATAGTATTTCACGTGGCTTCCCTTGCTCTGGCACTTAGTTGTGTATGTGGTGCTAGAGTTTGAACCCGTGTCCTTGCAAATGCCAGGCAAGTGCTGTAACCGCTGAGCCAGTGATTCAGCCCCCATTGTGGACTTTTTTTAATGTCTCTGGTTAGTAGGGCTCCTAAGAGCTGGGGCTTTGCCTGGTTGATTCTATCATGCCCAGAACTTTGCACACCTCTCAACACTTGTGGCTACTCCAGTGATGTTTATTAACCTAAACTTCCTCAAAATGTCTCATGTTGGGGCTGGAGTGGTGGCTCCATGGTTATGGTGCTTACCTGGCACTTGCGAGGATGCAGGTTTGAACCCCAGCACCCACATACACAATGAAGTGTCAGAGCAATGAAAGCCACACGAAAAACTAAATAAAATTGATTCTCTCTTTCTCTCTCACTGTTCCTCACTCCCCTAAGGGAAAAAAAAAATGCCCCATGTGTTGTTACTCAGTCTTTTCACAAGCTACCCTCCAGGCTGCTGTTATCCCAGGAACTTCCAGTACCCCTTGGGTCCTGTGTTCACAGTTGGCCTCTTCCACTCTGGTAACTTCTACCTCTCCCTCTTCCTATCTATGAGCATGCTGTATTGGCTCATTTCTAAATGCCTCCCCAGGCCTCACAATTCAGGGGATTGTTCCAACTCTCTTTCAAGTCTTACATGAGCAGATGAAGCCACAGTCCCATTTCTCCCTCTTTCTAGGTCAGAATCCTTGAAAGACTGTCTGCATCTGCTGACTCAATTGCCTCTGCTTGGCCCCTTTCAGTCTGGTTTCCACTCCTACCTTTCCACTAAAGATGTTCTCTTACAGATCTTAAAGGTCATCGGTGACACCCTTATTACCAATCACGGAGCTCCTTAGATCTTACCTGAAGAATTTCCCCACAATTTTATCTTGATTTTCCAGGCATGGATTCTTTTACCCTGGCTTCATGGCTCTGCATTTACTTCCTCTTTTCTTTGTTGTTTTTTGCTGATTGCACTGCTTCCAACAGATCCCTAGATAAAAATGTTTTCAAAACTCTGGGTTTGATCTTTTCCCTAATTTCCACATCACAGACTGCAATTTGGCAGCCCATGGGCTAGATCTGACTTGTGGATACTTCCAATTGGCTCATGTAATATTTTTTAAAATTTGAATTAGCTGTCAATTAGTAATAAAGTTGGAAGAGATTGTACTTAAAAATCCCTGACCTAGTGTCTGGGGTTGCTGTGAAGGTTAAGTCAAATGATGCATATCAAGTACCTTACACCGTGATTACATTAATTAACATTTAAAAAAGGCAACTTTATTGTTTTGCAGTCTTCAGAGACTTTCACATACATTATTTCATAACATTTAAATAGCCCCGTACAAATTGACTCTTTAGTTAGCTTCAATGTTTTTTTTTTAATTTGTAAATAAAAATCATGCTGGAATTAATATTTTAGTATATATTGCTTTACACACATGAATGCATATGTATATTCAACATCAATATATCCACTGAACACATTATTCCTTGTGATCACTGAAGCACTTGGTACAATATCTGCCTTAGGTCAGGGAACAATTGCCTTCATTAATTAGTTTTGGACTACATGACAATAAATGTCTCAAAGGAAAAATGTAATGAAAAAAGGCACAGCAATCAGGCTCTTAGCACTGTGCCCTAACCAACTATAGAGATGGTATGATTATATTGTCCTAGAAACTAAGATGAAGTTTGTTATTTACCAGAATTCTGTTTTGCTTTTGAAATTTTGTCCATTGATCGATTTTTATTTAGTTCTTATATTTTAGAACTGGTCACTTTTCTTAAACTCATCTAATATTTTCTTTTTATAAACCACGTGGCTGTTTTATTTTTATCTCTGTGTTGTATCTGGGGGTAGTAGTGTAGTGACTAGCTATGTCACCTTCAACATATTACTCCATCTTTTCTCATTCTGTTCAGATCTTTTGTCCAGTTTTTTTTTTTTAATTGGGTTGTTGTCTATTTCTGTTTTTATTGGTTCCCCTGTTTTCTGCACAATATTTTTTTGGGGGGAGATTAGCCTTTATTTGTCACAAATGTGAACAATTCCTCCTGGTGTTTGCTTGACAGCATTATTTAATTAATTAATTAATTTTTGGCGATGTGGAAGCTTTAAATTCTTCATAGAGCCAAATATCACAATAATTTTCTTTATAATTTCTGTTTCATATCAGGGTTAAACAGATTTCCTACTAAAATGAGCAACTGTCCCAGTCTGCCTGAAACTTTTTTTCCTGGTTTTTAGCACCGAATGTCTTGTGTCCCAAGAAGTTCCTTGGTCCCAGAAAAGCAAGATGTTATTTATTGCATGTCCAATTTAAGATGAGAAAAACAAATTACCCATGCTTTTTCCCCAGTACTTTTATTTTTGTCTTTTATATTTAAACATTTGATTTATTTTATTTTGGTCTAAGGAGTAAAATAGGAATCTGATTTTATTGTTTTCCACAGAGCTAGCTAGTTCTCTTAATGCCACTTGTCACTGATATAAATAGTCATCCTTCCGTTTTGAGAATTCGAGTGACCACTGGTATCAGATACTAAATTCTCATACATGTAGATGCAGCAACTGAGTTTCAGAGACACTTGTGGAAGATCACAGGGCTAATAAATGTTAGAGTCAATATGTTAGTCAATTTTCTTACTCCAATTTTAGTGTGTTTTTCTCTAATTGCTCTGCTAAAACTTTGGGGATTCCACCCAAAATATTGTTTACTGAAAACCTCGTTAGGTGTTGCATGCTGCGAAACTGGTACCTTTAAAAATAAAAAACAGTTTCATTAAGTAGAAGAGCATGAAATACACGCTACGATCAGTTGTTAAATTATATTTAAGATGTTAAGAATTAAAAGTAAATAATAATTTATACTTGTATGTTTTGTACTTATTTTAATTTTCTTTTTTGTTACCATTATAATTATATTAGAATCTATGTTATATATTAGAATGTAAGTAATTAAGAAACTGACTCTTGCCAGTTCCTCCCTGTTTATATCACCCTGCCTCTGCTTTAAGGGTCACTATTATCTTTGGTAAAATGATTCCATGCATTTCTTTATATTTTATAATAATTTTATGCAGCCTAAACAGTAAAATTTATTATGACCTTTTTTGGAATTGTGCATTAAAGGAATCATATTGTTTATATTCTTTTATGGCTTCTTTCATTCATTCAATATTATGTTTGAGGTTTACCCATGTTTATATTTGTAGCTCATCAATACAAATAATTTTTATCCTAAAATTTCAAATCTTTGTAAAATAGTTCTCCTTTCAGAAAAGTTCTGATTCAAAAATAATAAACATGATTGTAAATCAGAAATTTTATATTTAGTATTTCAGTTTCTTTTTTTAAAGCGGGCATTCATCACAATTCAAATATAAAACTATGAGATACCTGAAATAGAGTTTTAATTTGAGAAAAATTTTACATTTCATATTGGTAAAATGGCAATTTTTCCCTTTTCCATTCTTTTTCTGTAGGAAAACACATTTGTCTCAAGGCAAAAAAAATTTTTTTTTGAAATTTTTATGTGAGACTTATATAATAGCAAAAGCTAAGACTCTTTCCCTGCTCTCTCCATCTTCTCCCCAACCCCAAATCCTGCTTTAAATACTAGTATTCCCTTTAGACACACCTCCTTTGCAAATAATATTTATTTTCTCTGGAATGTTCATTTCTCTTTTGTTTCTTCTCATCCATTGAATCTTGTTTTAGTTCCTTCCTATTGCTACATAAGAAGTTTACCCTTGAATAAATATTATCTCACAATGATCCAAGATGAGTGAGAGAAAACTTGAGGACAGCTGTGATATTCCATCTCTTCTGCTGTATTGTTTGCTAGAAGTGAGTGAGGAGGTCTAGCCCGTGCTCAAGAGGAGAGGGTTATACAGAGGTATGAATACCAGGTGGGAGAACACTGGGAGCCATCAGAGAGGCTGCCTACTACAAATCCGAATACTAGTATCTGTAGCTTACCATCAATTTTCCCTGTTTTTCCTTTATTGGCATTGCAATGACACATAATCGTGCAATTGTTTGATTAGTTAATGTCTATTGTCCCCATTAGACTAAAAGCACCTTGATAAATAGATTTGAGTGTCTAGTTGTTATAATTGTGAATAAATAAAGCTCAAGCTTCACTCCATCAGTACAAAAGCTTTACTATACTTGATATGCAAGCATTCAGGTGCTAGTCAATGGAAAATGCTAGTGAGAAACATCTTTATCTTAAAATAATATCTCAGTAATTTATCTTAGTAATCTCCTTTACTTCTAAAATTTATCATGAAATTAATACGTTATTAGTTAGCTTTAACAAATAATTGATCACAGAGATATTTTTCCCTATTATTCCTGTTTACTACTAGAAATAATAACATTTGGGTCAAAATTGTCTTGCTTTCCATTATACCTGCAGGTGATACTGATTTTAATTATTTATCAGAAATAATATTGTATTTCATGCTCCCTCCTCTAAGAGACTTGGACTTCCACAAGTCTCCAGGGGGTTCTGTGAGAACCACTGAATTGGAAGCAGAAATATAATTAAAATTTTTTTAAACACATTTGGATGACAACAATCTTATATTCAGGACCTCTGGAGGCGGGGAAGGAAATTTAATTCCACAGCTGCTTCTTACTTGAATCCATTCAAAACTACAACTGTAAAATGTAGTTTATAAAATGTACTAAAAGCATTGACTATCTAAAATGTTAACTTGGCCATGTTAAGGTTTTTTGGGACAGGACCTTCATAGTAAGATGTTTCTGTACTACACTGACTTTACCACACTGGTGATTAGAAGAAGTCATGTGCTTGGTATAACTAAATAAAAGTTGCTCTGCCAATATCATTTGAACTCTAGGTCTTTGCGTGTTTAAGATCTCATTCCCAAAGTCACATTCATTGTAAATGAAACTTTGAATCTTTAGGAGAAAAGTATTTTTGATTTTAATAGCTTAATACCTCGGTTTATAATATGCTTTGATAGTGTACTTATTGAGTAAGAATAAGATTCTGTGTTTCCCGGAGGGGAAAACAAGGACATATAAATCATTTAATTATCTAAAAAGATTCAGGAAAGAAGAAACAAAAGACGAAGTAAACTCATATCCCCCACATTTTCTAGCTGTTAGAAATGGCTTAATGCTTAATCCATAAGGCTCTAATTTTTAAAAAATAACTGAAGAATTAGTGAAGTTTGCAAGAAAGCAGCTTTGAAGTTTGGATGCTAGAACCACTAAATGACAACTGAAATGATTTCACTTATTTCCTCATAAAATGTCAGGATATTTTCACAGATTTCAGCATATATTTATTTTCATCCTATATTTAAGAAGTGGTAAATTTATTAATATTAAGCAGCCATAAAGATGAGAAGTTGAAAAGATTGTAGTAATAAGAAGAAATTCTACTTAGTTTAGTACTAGTGAGGGAGTCTAAGTCCTGTAAAGAAATACCAATAAAAATATTAAAATGAAACTATTATATATTTTTCTTTTTTGGGTTATATGGTTATCTTATAGAAACATAGCCTCTTTTTTTTAAAGTCTACAGTTTTATTTGACCCTTAATGTTTCTATTCCATCAAAAAACTTGCAAATGAATGAAACGGCAGGGGACCATAACTATTTTTTTTTGGTTCCTATCTCTAAACATTAGGAATAATCAATAAATATTAACAATGATATTAACTATGTGAATTTGGTATAATCATGCTCTATTTTGACTAATAACAGTTACTAGACCATGAGTTGGGAATGGTGAAATTTCAGAAATGCTATATCTAGATTTTTTGTTTTTAGAGAGCAGGGCACACACAGTGTAATATAGCATTTTACAATTCATAAAAGCTGTTTAAGATCACAAGAAAGTCATGTGGTGTTTCTGAGTGCCCTTCCTCTAGCTGGAGGAAGCCTTCATGGAGTCTGGGTTTGCACAGTCATGGCTATGCAATGTCTGCTGCGTGGGTGGTATGTGCTTGCTCAGGCATATGACAGTGACGACTTGGGAAAGGAAACTTCTGGTGCTTGAAGTTACTAAGAAGTTTCACTAGTAGTAAAATCACAAAACAATTTTACATCTGCTGGTGATTTTGACTTAAATGGAAAAAGAGTTTTTTTTAACCTTTTTTCAGTGTCAATAATTTTTGTTTGATTTTTAGTGTGGATAAATGTTTTAATGTTAAATCCTGATGTTTCTGATATTATTTTTAATATTCCATATTTCAAAAATGGAGTGTAAATGAAACATACAGCATTATCTCAGTACACTTTTTAAGACAGACACAGAGAGAGGGAGACAGAGAATCTATCTTATATATTTATTTTTAAAGAGAGAGAAAGAGAGAGAGAGGGAAGGAGAGAATCAACTTTATTTAATTTTTCATGTGGCTTTCGTTGCTCTGAGATTTCATTGTGTACATGGTGCTGGGGTTTGAACTAGCATATTCATGCATGCCAGGCAAGCACGGTAACTGCTGAGCCACCACTCCAGCTCCAATCTTATGTATTTTTTCATCTAGCCTTTGTTTCTCCGACACTTAGTTGTATATGTGGTGCTAGGGGTTGAACCCAGGTCCTTGAACATGCCAGGCAAGCACTCCAGTACCCCTAGCACACTTTTATTAAGAGGTGTTGAGTGATTTGCGTCCGCATCTGGAAAGCCTTCATCCTTTTAACATCCCACACTACAATGGTACATTTGTTACAGTTGATGAATTTATGCTTTGGCACATCATCACTATATAAAATCCTAGTTTGTTATGTATTAACTATGGGTGTCGTATATTCTATGGATTTACACTAATGTTTAATGATGTTTGTCCACCATTTAGTACCATATAGAGTAGCTGCACTACCTTAAAAATCTTTTTTGCTTCATCCACTTGTCTTTCTTTTCCCCTTTCCCCTGACAACTGCTATTTTCATAGTTTGGTCTTTAGAATGCCATGTTATTGGAATGATATAGTATGCACCCTTTTCATATTGTATTTTTTTCATTTAATAATATGTATTTAAGTTTCTTCCATATCTTTTCATGGCTCTGTATCTCATTTCTTTTTTTTTTCATTTTTTTATTAGATGAATATAGAGTTACAACTGAGGGGGAAACATTGTCAAACAATTAAGAACAAATGTATATATACTTAGTTATCCAAGGCTGATGCCATGTCATGGATGCCCCGTTTGGGTTCCCCATGTTGCTGTTTCCTGCAGAAGACCCCCTGAGTTAAATGGATATCTCCTGGAGGTCAGAGATCTCCTTCTGAGATGATTCCCCCATATTCCCACCCTCCAGTCTCCTAGATATCCTTCCTAAGCCTTCCCCCCACCCTGTCCCCCAGCCTACGCCTCCAGGTATACTAAGCAATCATCCCCCTGTTTGCGTAAAGAATCATACAATTTGAGGTTATTATTAGCTTAGCCATCTAACATACTGCTTCCCGATGTATTCTAGCTTCCACAG
>PVKS010007302.1:55829-73847 GCA_004027875.1 Aplodontia rufa | reverse complement strand
TTTTTTTTTTTCTTTTGGGTTAATGCTCTTCACTTTTCCTTTGGGGTCAAAGAACTAGCAGGAGGCAATGCCTGCCCCTTCAGGGAAAATCGTCCTACCGTGGGAATCCACGTGCCGACGCGCAGCCTTTGCTGACTCTCGGGAGCTTCACGGGGTCAGTGTCCCTGGGATAACCGTCATCTTCCTTCCTAGAATAGTTTCTGAGAGGGGCTGGAGCTGTGGCTCTGTGGTTACTGCGCTTGCCTGGCATGTGCGAGTACGTGAGTTCAAACCAGCACGATGTACACAGCAAAGTGTCCAAGGAATGAAAGTCACGGTAAAAAAACTAAATAAAAATTGCTTCTCTCTCTCTCTTCTCTCTACTCTCTCTCTCTGTCCCCTCTCTCTTAAAAAACAAAAGGAAGAATTACTGAGAGCAAGGGACGATTTCTCCATTTATTCATGAGTTAGCACTGTACCACTCTGAAGTGTTTCTTGAGATTTGCCATCAGGCAATCCCTAAAATAAACTCGTACCCATTTGGTTTGGGGATATAACCTAGATGTGTTAATCAGTTTTTCTTCTTTGTGACGAAACTATCTGACAAGAATAACTTAGAGAGGGAAGTTTTACTTTGGTACATAGTTTCAGGGGATTCAGGACATGACTGGCAGGCTCCAAGGCAGAAGCATCATGGCAGAAGGGACTGATGGAGGACGGCTGGGGAGCAGACAGGGAGGAAATTCTTCCAGGGCACACCCTCTCCACCAACTCCCACCTCCCAACAGTTCATCCAGCGATCACTGAGTGAGCCCACCAGCAATGGGGTTGGAGCCCTCACAATGAAATCTATTCCTAAAAGCTCCCCTCTGACCCCTGCTGAGTTAGGTACCATGCTTTGAGCACATGAGTTTCGGGGGACATTCCAGATTGCAAACCACAATACCAGAACAGCTCTCCATTTACAAAAAGAAAGCAAAATCAAAAGCAAACAAACAAACAAAAAAACTATGAGTTCTTTTATTTTTCTTACCTTACAAGTAATATGTCTATTTTTATCATTGTGTACAAATATTCTTTCCACAGTTACCTTCAGTCCCGCAGGCTCTATCCAAGTATAACAATTTTTTTAACCATGCTACACATTTAGATCTATAAGTGGGGGTGTTCTGTTTATTTATTGATGCTTAATAAGCCATCCAGTTCTCCAATTTTATCATTAGGTGCTAGAAGAAACTGGTTGGTACTTTATATCTTTTGCCTAGATTTATCCTTAATCAGATTTAAAATTTATTTGATTTTTTATTTCTTTGGTGGATTATTGCAGGGTACTTCTTTGTTAATTATTCTGCTTGAGCTAAATATGGGTGTTTGCTCTCCAACCTCTTACAATAACTTAATCTCGGTTCTCCCAGTGTTCAACAGCAATCTGTATGGGCCTTCCCCCTTTTGCCACCTACTGGTTTCAAAGTAGGTATCACATGTCCTGGGTTTCTGTTGTCACAGAACCTTATTCAAAACAACAAATTAGTTTCCAGTTATTTATTTCTATGTAATAAGCTACCCAAAACCTGGTGGCTAGAAATGGCAGTTATTGTTATCACAGATATGTTTGAATTGACTGAGCTCTATTAGGTGGAATTTCTTTGGGGACAGAGACTAGAGGCAGATGGAGACCAAGCTTGTAGATAGAGGCTGGGAGTAGGTGGATTCTGAAGATAACTGGTAGTATACCCAAGACAACTGTCTTTTCCTTTCTGATAAATGATGCCAGCTGTCACTCCGAGCTCAGTCTTCTACAATCACTTGTTCTGCTCAAATTATGACCTCTCTCTTCTAAAAGGGATCACCCCAAGACTAAGCTTTCGAAGACACAGCAAGTAGAAACTTCCAGGCAAGATGAGGGCATAGAGTTATGTCCATCATGCTCTAGTCATTAAAGCACTTCAGGACTCACACAGACTAAAGGAGATAAATAGAAAACTCTACCACCCAATGGGGTATGGTAAATCAAATCACACTTTCCCATGTGTATGGGACATTTGGTCCACAGTATTTGAAAACTACGTTCAGCCCCTGGGAAGAAAAATGGTAGATTGACAATGGACTGCTGTGAGGATTTTGAAACCAGGACCTGGCTTAGTAATGACTCAATTATTAGCTATTATTGTTGCTATTGACTCATCTTGGAACTGAGGTTGAGGATAAATATAAACTATTATGTATTATGTTTTCATTGCTTCGAGATTCTTGAAAAAGCTCTGCATCTAGTGTGTGATCAGTTTCTTGATCTGCCACACTCCCTTTCCATACCAGTCTTTCTTACCTCTCATCCCTTTATACCTAGGGTCTTAATCAGTCTGAACAGTATGTGTTGAGCAATGAATAAGGAAACCAATAAGCCTACATTGCAATTAGAGAAACTTACATACTGGAACACTGATGATTTCTAATAATGGAAATTGCTGTGAAAGAAACCCAACAGGGTGCTGGAAATCAGGAGATATGGTGGTCTCAACAAGTTTTTATGGAGATGCAAACCTTGAGGTCAGATCAAAGTAACCCGTTAAGAGGGGAAAACAGCCAAGTGTAAGATCTGGGAAGCTATTATAGTCATGCATTCTGGGAAAAATTTCTAGGTGTGTGAAAAGCCACACCTAGAATATTATGATAAAGTGAGTTTTGCTACTTCAAGAACAAAAACAAAGATTTTTATTACAGTGTGTGAAACAACAGCAACTTATCTTCCCAAAGGGGATGAAAAGAAAGAAATATGGAAATGTACTAACACAGGAAAATTTACAAGGATATAGTAGTAATAATATACATGGGATGAAGGAATAAAGTAAAAAGAAAAGACACTTGCATTCTCTTACAATGTCCCTTCATATATTTCCTACATTTGTCTTTAAAATAAAATCTTCTTCACGTTACAATAAAATTTGTGGGTCAGGAAATTGTCCCTTTTCAGGAAAATATTTTCTTATCCTCCATGCTCAGTGCTGAGTGACTAATAAAGTAATAGCCATCTAGTTTTTTTAGAAATTGTGTGCAGGAAGAGGTGGACTCTTCACTTGTTGGTTCTTGGGTTGGTCTGATCCTCCATATCAGCAATAATTTCATTTACCTTGGAGATTAATTTTAAACCATGTATGCACATCTTAGTGAGGTTATTTCCAGTAAGATATGCTTCTGGAAGATTGGCTATTTCCTTTGATGAATAATAAGCCTAGCTCTGGGTAGAGCAAAGAAAAAAGAGGCACTGGAGAGATGCAATTTAAAATGTATCACATTAGGAAGAATGATAAATCAGAGTGAATACCTTCTGTACCAAAATGTGTTTTACAATTACATGGTTAAACTAAATATAGAACTGATGAGCAGAAATGTATAAATGAGAAACATAGATATGTCTTAAGTAAGTCAGAAAAAGGTGAACTAACTTTTAAATCATTATGAGACCTTTTTCTCTTTGTCTTCCCATGGATTTTATTTTCTTATATCCTTTATATAATTTCTATTTTGTTTATTTCTGTATGTGTGTGTGCATATATATATATATATATATATGCACACACACATACAGAAATATATATATATATATATATATATATATATATATATATATATATCATATCATATCTCATTGTCCAGAGTTTGGTAGAAGTAGGATGAATATCCTGCTGACTTTTAAGCCTACCACAAAATTAATCATTGGAAAATAACTGGTGCTATTATGATTTAATCAATTAATGCCATAAATATATACTTTCTTCACACTTCTTTATCCTGGGTAGGCAAAGCAAACAGTAATTATATTAAAATAAAATACTATTTTCTTTACAACTAGATGGACCATGGTGTTTGTGCTTGTTTTGTTTGCGTATTTTTTTCTCAAATCTTTATCAATAGTGGACTATTATACATCCTACGTTTTGGGGATGGAAAGTGACAGTACTCTTTCTTTTACACTATGTTTTTGCCCCCCTTATCAAATATTAGATAGTTCAGAATCCTATATTTTATTCCATTGGTCTTCTGTTCTGTTTTGATACCAATACCATGCTGATTTTGTTACTATAACCCTGTAGTATAATTTCAGGTCAGGCATTGAGATATCCCCTACTTCTTCCTTCTTGCTGAGTAATGCTTTGACTAATCTGGGTCTTCTGTTATTCCATACGAACTTGAGAATTCCTTTTTCTATGTCCTTGAAGAATGACATTGGTGTCTTGATGGAGATTGCATTAAATCTGTATAGGGCTTCGGGTAGAACGGCCATTTTGATTATATTAATTCTGAGAACCATGAGCATGGAATATTTTTCCATCTACTCAAGTATTCTGCAATTTCTTTTTTTAGTATTTGATAGTTTTCATTGTAGAGGTCCTTAATATCCTTTGTAAGGTTGATGCCCAAGTATTTTATTTTTTTGGAGGAGATGGTGAATAGGACAGATTTCCTGATTTCTTCTTCTGCAGTCTTGTTACTGGAGTAAAGGAAAGCTAATGATTTATTGGTGTTGATCTTATAGCCAGCCACTTTGCTGAAATCACCTATGAGCTCTAGAAGTTTTCTGGTTAAGCTCATTGGGTCTTTTAGGTATAGAATCATGTCATTAGCAAATAGAGACAACTTGACTTCCTTTTTTCCCATACGAATTCCTTTGTTTCCTTGTCTTGCCTGATAGCTCTGGCAAGGGTTTCAAGGACTACATTGAATAAGAGTGGTGACAGTGGAAAACTTTGTCTTGTTCCTAAATTCAGTGGAAATGCTTTCAGGCTTTCTCCATTGAGCATAATGTTGGCTTTGGGTATGCCATAAATGGATCTGACATAGTTAAAGTATCTTCCCTTGATCCCTATCTTCTCCAGAGTTTTGAGCATAAAAGGGTGTTGAATTTTATCAAATTCAACATGTGTCAATTGAGTTTATTATATGATTTTTATTTTTAATTCTGTTTAAGTGGTGAATTACATTTATTGATTTGTGTATGTTATTTTCCTGGAATAAAGCCCACTTGATCATGATGCATTATCTTTTTAATGTACTTTTGGATCCGATTAGCTAGGATTTTTGCATCTATGTTCATCAGGGAAATTGGTCTGTAGTTTTCTTTTCTTGACATGTCTTTGTTGGATTTTGGTATCAGTGTAATATTTGTTTCATAGAAAGGTTTGGGAGTGCTCCCACCCTATCAATTTCATGGAAGAACTTATAGAGGATCGGTGTTAACTCTTCTGTGAAAATTTGATAGAATTTTGCTGTGTATCCATCCCGTCCTGTGCTTTTCTTTATTGGAGGAGCTTTGATTGTTGCTTCAAGTTCACTACCTGAGATAGGTTGGTTTAGATTTTCAGTGTCCTCTGGTGTTAATGTGGGGATATCATATGTGTCCAATTTTCTGTCCATATCTTCTAGATTATCAAATATGGTAGAATATAAATTTTCAAAATAGGTTCTGATAATCTTCTGGATTTTGGTTGAGTCTGTGGATTTCACCCTGCACAAAAATTAAATCAAAATGGTTCAAAGATCTAGATATTAACCCAGCAACTTTAAATTTACTTGAAAAAGAAGTAGGATCAACACTATAGGACATGGGGATTGTTGGTGCCTTCCTTAACAAAACACACCCATGGTGTGAGCAGTAAAGTCAAGAATAAATGAATGGGATGCAATTAAACTAAAAAGCTTTTGCACAGCTAAAGAATTATTCAAAAGTGTCAAGAGAGATCCCACAGAATGAGAGAAAAATTTTGCCTGCAACACCTCGGACAGAGGGCTAATATCCAGAATATTCAAAGAACTAAAAAACAAAACACCAAAATCACTAATAATCCAATCAATTAATGAGTAATGGATCTAAAAAGAAACTTCTCAGCAGAGGAAGTCTGGAAAGCCCATAAACATATGAGAAAATGCTCTACATCATTAGCAATAAGAGAAATGCAAATCAAAATTTCAATGAGATTCCACTTCACTCCTGTTAGAGTGGCAAATATGAAGAATACAAATAATGACAGATGCTAGAGGGGCTGTGGGAAAAGAGGAACATTGTCACATTGCTGGTGGTACTGCAAACTGGTTCAGCCACTCTGGAAAGCAATGTGGAGAGGCCTCAAAAAATTAGGGCTGGAACCACCTTATGACCCAGTTATTCCTACTTCTGGGTATTGTACCAAAAGAATTAGAAACAGCATATTACAGAGATATGGCTTCATTAATGTTTATAGCAGCTCAATTTACTATAGCTAAACTATAGAACCAACCCAGATGCCCTTCACTGGATGAGTGTATTCAAAAATATGGTACATATACACAATAGAATACTACTCGGCCATTAGAGAAAATGATATTATGGCTTTTGCAGCCAAAAGGATGGACATGGGAAAATTATGCTAAGTGAAGTATCCCAATCTCAGAGACTAAAGGGCTGAATGATTTCTCTCATTTATGGAAGCTAGTATACAACCGGAAACAATATGTTAGATGGCTAAGCTAATAATAACCTCAATATGTATGAATTTTTACACAAACAAGGGGAATCTTGCCTGGGATACCTGGAGATGTAGGGAGTAGGGAGGGATTAAGAAGGATAACAAGGAGACTGGAGGGAAGGAGTATGGGGGGAATCAACTCAGAAAAAGATCTCCGACCTCCATGAGAAGTCCATTTTACACAGGGCTTCATTTGGGGGAGACATAGAACTATGGGGATCCCAAGGGGTGAAAGCATGGAATGGCATCAGCCTTGGCTAACTATGTGAATATACATTTGTTTGTGATTGTTTGATAATGATTCTCCTCACCTGTATCTACATATTCAACTAATAAAATAAAAAAAGAAAGTGATGGTACTCCACTTAGTATATACTTTGTTGTAATTAATACACTTAGTCTATGTACTAATGGAGTCTTATGGCCCATGAGAACCTGCTTGATTTATCTTTTCTCTTAGTAGGTTAAGTTGCAGAAGAAAATGATCAAATGATTTGATAATGAGCCGTTCCTATCCCGTTATTCCAAATATTTCTGAACGTGTTGTTAAAATCAAGCTAGATTTGATATGCTCACTTCTTCAGGTTCCTTCTTACATATGGAAACTGAATTCAATAACCAGTTTATCAGTGTATTAAACCATGATATGGGGAAGGTATCTATGCAGCTTTTCAGTAACGCTTCGGTACTCCCTAGCACTCTGACTCTTCTTGTAAATATAAATGCAGACTAAAAAAGAAATAAGCTGGAAGTGAAATTTGCTCTCTAGAAAGCAATTCAATATCCACCCACTTACTCAAGAGTGAGAAAAACATCTGAAATATATAGAATGCATTCTAAAATGCCCCATCCCCTTTTCTATCCAATTGAGTGACTTCCTTTTTAAACATTTCCATCTTTTTGCCATATGCTATGTGATTTTTATTTGGAAAAAGTGGGGCTAAAATACATTAGCAGAATGTTTCCTGTAGCTATACCAGGTTGAGCAGTTCTTACGTTGAAATAAACTCTCAGAGCCTATTGGGTCATTTGGTTTATAATGGGTCTGATGGATAAGATTAAAAGAAGCAGATTTGTTTATCACAAATAGAGGACAACTGCTTTCATCCTTCTTTTAACTGGATTTGGCATTGTGCTCTTATGAACCAGAAGGGCATGCTAATCCGTACATACTACCCTCCCCACAGTCCTGCCTTAAGCCCAGTGAGTCTATGTAATAGTGATTATTTTTTCCCATTTCAAATAACAAGATCATTAATAAAAACAAACTATGAACTTTCTGTCTTGGAAAGTGATTGACATATACAATCCTTGGGAGACTCCTGCTAGCTCTGTTCCATCTGCATGATGAATTTATGCACTCTTTCCTCAGGTCAAATATTCTGGGACACAGCTAATGTGACACATGCATAGAAAAGTGCTTGTAGCACTGAAGTTTTTTTGTTTTTAAGAAAGAGGGGACAGTGAAAGAGAGAGAGAGAGAGAGAGAGAGAGAGAGAGAAGCAATTTTTATTTAGTTTTTCATGCGACTTTTCATTCCTCAGACACTTCATTGGGTACGTGGTGCTGGCATACTTGCGCATGCCAGGCAAGAGCTGTAACCACTGAGCCACTGCTCCAGCCCCAGCACTGAAGTTTTTAAATGTTTAAACAAGGTCATCCAACTTTTGTAGGGCTGTTTCCATGTATGTATTTAAGAAAGTCATGCTGGTTAAACTCTTCTATCACCTAGTGTACATAGAGCTATCTGTGTTCTGAGGTCATGATTTTGGTTTTTGGAGTTAAAGAATACAGGTAAAGATACTATAGCAAGTGCACCCCCGTGACTCCTGTGAAGGTGGTGCGTTTCAGTGTGTTCTGGGTAAAGGAGACACTATGAGATGTGTCTCTGTTTAACTGAAATGCTTTTCTACGGCTAACAAGCAACATTGCAGTGAGGACCTCTGAGATGACCACTTACAAACTCCTGCAGTGGGGTAAGCAAGCCAACAGGACAGCAAAGCCATTACGAATGACAAAATCGATGTCTCTCACGTCTGCTTTATAGAGGGAGAAATCCCTCGAGCTCTGGGATAGTCCTTTCCAACTTGTTATTTTTAAACTCACAGTCCTACAAGTAGATTTCCTGTTTGCACATAAATGTCTGATATCCAATGAGGGTTTTCACAGCTGGAAGCAGTCATCTATTAAACTATTTCTTTTTTTAGATCAACACTACAGTGAGTAGAAGACAGGTACTCTTGACTGATATTTGGGTTGAACTGTGAGTTCATGGGATCACTTATTATACCTAAGCAGGTCATTCATAAAATGTAAAGCTTGGTCACCGTGAAGGATGGATGCTAAGGTGGTCGCCTCACCCTGGTACTCTCCCCTTGAGTGAGGTCTGTGACTTACTTGTCACAAATCCACAAATCAAACATGGCAGATGTGACCAGTACATCTGTGATTTCCAAGCTGCTGGCAAACGCTTTCTACTGCCTCCTCACCATCCATTCTCAGTGGGGATGGCCTCTGGCCAACAGCCAGGTAGGAATTGATGTCCTCAGTCTAAGAACCTGCAAGGAGTGGAATTGTGGTGGCAAGCAGGCTTCGGTTCCTTGCAGCCTCTTAGACTGAGCTCCACCCCAAGTTCTCTGGTGAGCTGGAGCTCTGATGGACATCTTACTGTAGCTGTGAGAAACCTTGGAGCCGTGGACTCAGCTCAGGAGTAAGTGGACTTCTGACCTACACAACTCTAATGTAATAAACGTGTGTTGGTGGAAGCCAAGCATTTGTGGCAATCTTTTATGTAGCAGCAGACAAATAATAGAGGCATTCTATACTTACAGGCCATTCAAACACTTACTGTTAAATGATTTTTCATGTCTAAGGCAGAAAGCCAAGAAACAGTGTCCAGAATTACACCACTTGGGTGGAATCTTATGGTCCCCCAGCCAGTTTGAGATTTGTCACTTAATGTGTGTTTGGTCATAATTTACTCATTGTCCTGGTTACATCTTTAATATCCTCTGAAAAGTTCATGTTTTGAATCCATGATCCTTAATATAGCCAGGTTTAAAGGCAGGGCTTTTAGGCAACGATCAGATCATAGGATGTTATTTGTTTTCTTGTGCTGTGACCAAAATACCTGGTGTGAACATCTGAGAGGGGGAAGTTTATCTGGGGATGTGCATTTCAGGGATTTTAGTTGATGGTAAGTGGACTCCGTTGTTCTGAGCCCAAGGCGAGGCCGAACATCACGGTGGAAGGACATAGTGGAGGACAACTGCTCTCCTAATAATAGATGGGCAGGAGATAGAGAGAGAGAGAGAGATAACTGTGACAAAATATAAACCCCAAAGGCACACATGCAATGACCTACTTCCTCTAGCCACAACCCACCAGCCTACAGGTATCACCCAGTACAATAGTCCTTTCAAATTATTAACTCATTGAATGGATCAATCCACTGATTAGGTTATAGGTCTGTGATCTCAACAGGACTGTCCGGAGAGACCTCATACCCAAACCGTAACAGGGACAGTGGATTGGCTCACTTGATAGATCAAGCAACTGAATGGACTACTATAGTCAGGTAGGACTTGACTGGAGGAGGTAGATCACTGGAGGTGTGACCTTAGACAATATCTGCCCCTGTCCCCTTTCTCTCTCTTTCCTCCACCATCCCCTCCTTCCATGATGTTTTATCTCATCTCAGGTTCCGAAAAATGGAGCTGACTGGCCATAGTCTGAGTCTCTAAAATCAGGAGTCCAAAATAAAATTTCCGTCTTAAAGTAGCTCTTGTCCGTTATTTGGTCACAGAGAGAAAAATCCAATAAGCACACTCACCTTTATGAGGGTCTACCTGCCTTAGAGTATCATTGTGACGATCAATGAGTTAATGCACGTAAAGTGCTTAGGATAGTACCTGCCACAGTTAAATATTAATGCGGATGACCTGAAATAGTGATTATACATCAAAATATGGAAAATCCTTCCTAAGCATATTATATGCAAATACAGAGAAAGGTGCAGTGCGAAGGAGAAGTTGGGGCGAATGACTCAGACAGGTGCAGCATTCCTTACTCACTTGCAGAAGGCGGACTTCCATTGGAGATATCTGTAACTCTTGTCATTGAATGCTATGTGCAGAGATCGTTTTCAGTGCTATAAGGAGGCACACAGTTCTGATGCTGCAGATTTGGTCCTTAGTAAGTGCTGAGATCCACAGTTTCTTAGTTTTATCTGCTGAAGAAATATCTAAAAGGCAAATGGGATTCATGCTGTCATCATTTACAGGATTTCTGAGGATCCCAGAAAAGTTGTTGGTGCTGTTGGTAGAGATTCCCATCTATAGTGTTCAAATATTTAACACATGCCTATTAAATAAATGGTCAAATGAATGAAAATAGAAACTTCACACTCATCTTTGATTTTTAAATCCTTTATGTGACATTAAGAAAACTCAAGGGCTGGAGCCACAGCTCGGTGGTTATGGGGCTTGCCTGGCATGTGCGAGTACGTGAGTTCAAACCCCAGCACCACGTATGCAATGACGTCTCTGGAGCAATGAAAGCTACATGAAAAACCTAATATAAATCGTTTCTCTCTTTCTTTCTCTCTCTCACTGTCCCTCTCTCTTTAAAATAAAAAAATAAAAAAGAGAACTCAAATGTACTGGTCAGTTTCCTACTGTCCTTTTAGATTGGTAGCCAATCTAACCACACATACAAGGAGAGAATAACAATACTTCTAATTTTTCCAGCACTTAAAAAATGTGTGACCTCATTTTATATTCACAACATCCTTCTGAGGTACAGCAGGGGGCAGTTTTATATTATTTAAAATTTACAGACATGGTAATGTGTTCCGAGACAGGGACTACATGCCGCATAACTGCTGTTATACCCAGAAATTGGAGACTCAAAGAAAATAATTCTTCAGAAATTAACACATGCAAAACCTTCCTTTGTCAAGAATGTATTTATTGTTGTTTACCATTCCATAGGTAGTAAGGACTTTGAGGTTGCAAATCCTTACTGTAATTTCCACTTTGATTACTGGCTGGATGACTTAAAGCGAATAATCTACAAATCAGGATTCCTTTTTCTCATGATGAACGAATGACTAGAACACTGTTTTCTGGGCTGGAGTGGTGGCTGAGCAGTTATTATGCTTGCCTGGTGTGGCGTGAGGATGCGGGTTCAAATACCAGCACCACCTACACAAGGAAGTGCTGGAGCAACAAAAGCCGCGTGAAAAACTAAATAAAATTGATTCTGTCTTTGTCTCTCCCTCTCACTGTCCCACTTTCTTAAAAAAGAAAGAAAGAAAACTATTTTAAAGAATTTTCATGAAAATAATAGAGAATACATTTCACAAGTTAAAAATTGTGCACAAGTTTTCATATGTCTATTTTAAATATATTTGAAAGATGATTCAACTATGAACATAGTAGTTTTAAAGTAAAATATTACTACAAATACAAGCTGTCTCATGCCCCACCTTGCTCTCCTATACCACATATTTATTTTCACTCAAAGTCTTCTGAAATTTTTGTTTGTGCTTTTGATTCGTGTTGCAGTTTTCTTGGGGACGTTCTGTAATGCCACACACTGACCTACCCATTTTAGAACCTAGACATAGAATCCATACTGTGGAGGGAGAAGCTAAGCCCTCATGAACGCTTCCCCCACTTAAAAACACAGGAAGGATTCTCTTTCCCCTTTCCCAAATTAGTCACAAAGAAGTTTTGGTTAAATCATTTATGGCATTGATATTAGTGGGACTCTATGCTACTGGCCAGTGTCAAACCTTTTGGTGTACTTACCTCTTCCTGGTATATTCTAATTGTTCCTTTTTTTTTTTCTGTCTTTGGTCTTTGGTCTCATATTTTATATCCCCCCTACTAATTGCTAAAAATTTCAATGAATCTATGAAAAGCATTTGCAATACAAACAAAATGCAAAGGTAATCTGTTGATTTCAAGTCTCATGACTGGAGGAGCTGCTCCTAGTATCTGTGATTCAAGAGCTCCCAATCATATCCGTTCTCTGCAAATGCTTCTCATCGCTCTCGTGAGGATCCATTACTCTCAGGACCCAACATTTCCTTCCTCATTTATTTATTTCACCATTTGCTAATCTGCAAGAGCCTCCAGAGGAAGAATAACTGCGAGGAAACTTTTATAACTTGCATATATAAAATGTCTTTCTTTTACATTATTACTTGTGTTTATTTATCAAGCACTAAAAACATTCCTTTTTATGACAGGCACTGTTCTAATTACAAATATTAATTTCATAATGCATTGCTAATTTTCTGGAATAAAATTCTAGCTTCAGAATAATTTGCCATGAATATTGTCAACATATTTCTACCTTTTCTTTCCAGATTGTAATATTGTAAAGAAGTTGCATGTCATTCAGCCTTAAATACAAAATTTTTAAGAGAAAGAGAGAAAAAGAAAATCAATTTTATTTATTTTTTCATCTGGATTTTGTTGCTCCAACGTTTAGTTGTATGTTTGGTACTGGGGTTCAAATCTGGATCCTTGATACCGCTGAGTCTAATACTCGGTGGCTGCAGCCCAAAACTCATTTTTAAACTACAAATATCTTAAATGAATAAAGACACCAACAGTGGATTAAACTGGGAGTCTCTAGCTTGTTTAGATGGAATGGGGACACCAGCACAGTCAGGAAGAAGACTGTTCTACCTGTCCATAAATAATCCAATCTCACCACTCGCTGAGTTCCATATATGTGGCTGTGCAGTGTGCTGAGTAGATTCTAGTAAATGAAACATTTAAATTTTATGAAAGCCTTATATGGTATTCGTGTTCTGCAGATGAGAAGGCAGACTATGGAAGGTAAATAATTCAATCACTAGTGACTCATCCAGTTAAGTAGAAGAGAAGAGATTTAAACATACATCTTTAAATTAATCCCTAAGGTCCTAGCCTCTCTACACAAACCCAATATAATGATTTCTTCTATGCGTCCTTCAAGTACTTCTAGAAACCCACAGTCATCATTAGGAGCATGAAAAATCATCAACATTGTTAGTGTTCTATTATGAATCAATTATTAATAAATTCTACAAATAGAACTGATTTTATAAAGAGAGGAAATTTAATAGATTACAACTCATGAAAGTAAAATATTTTCTTTTAATGAGACATTTTATGAACCATGCAGTTTATTCTGTTTAGAATAAATGTTTATTTTCAGTATTTTTCTTATCATAAAATCATAATTAATTTGGTTAATTGTGATTAATTAAATAAGTAGTTATAAAAGAGTGAGGTCAAAAATGTTTAGGTTGTAAAATATGAAGTCATTTGATTCTTTTTTATCCTATTTTAGGGTTCATGTTGAAAAAAGCTTGGTTTTTATCATCAGTCATCTCAATGTGTTATTCTCAACTGAGACACGTATATTTGGAGAAGTAGTGATCAAAATCAAATTTATAACTGCTGTCAATCAACATACTTTCCTGTACATTTTTTCTAAGGCTGATAATATTTATAAAGTGGGTTTACTGTGATATAATCAAAAAGAATCACACCAATGTTCCCATTTTCAATAATGATCATACACCTAAAACCTTTCCTTTCAACAGAAATCTATGTCATGTCTTCTTCATCTGTGATATTACAATTTCAGCAGAGACGTGTAAATGGACACAAAATTCTATTCAGTACAATTGGGATAAAATCTATATTTTGTCACTTATAAGGTATGTAGGCTGGAGGACTTGGCCAAGATTTTGTGTCTCAGTTTCCTCACGTATAAAATGAAGAGATTATCTTATTAAATTGTTGGAGAAATTAAACAAATACTTAAGCAATAAAGAATTAAATTCATAAAATGTATACTCTCTGTGCTAATATTATAGTAGCAAATGTAGACAAGAAAAGCTCCAGAGAGCTTCCACTTCATTCATATTGGAGATATTCTTCTACAATTAGCATGGAAGTTCTGTAATAGAGAAGTTGTTATTTAGTGAAATCAGGATAGGAAAAGTTATTTATAAGAAAAATTAGTCTTATTTTCCTACGCACTTGACCACACAATCTGTTTCATGTAAGATTCTGCTATACCTTTCTTAAATTCCCTCTTAAAATATAGTCAAATTTATGTAATAGACCCACCAAATTTGAAGTAACACATAAGCTGTGGGTACTATAGCTATCAAGGAGTGGGGAAGAAAGGGAGGCAGGAGAGAGAGAGGGAAAAGCAAGGGTACTATAGAGTACACCTGACTCCCAGGAGAAGCCCAAATATACCCAGGCAGGTGTACAGATCTAGCAATTTCAGTGATTAAAATGCATGCATATGGTCACTTATACCTGTAACATGGGGGAATTACAGAGGAGAGGGGAGATTGGGGAGTGAGGAAAGGGTGAAATCCCGGAAAAGCTCAGGTTTATGTTACTCTGTCATTACTTACACATATATGAAAATGAAGAAATCCTTCATTATGTAACGAATCCCTTCATTATGTAAGATGATGTTGAACCAATAAAAATAAAATACAACAAAAAGACATCTATAGCTGGCATTTCAAGTTTTCCTTACATGCGTTACACGTCAAGAGGAGCTGAGGTTGGAAGTAGCCCCATCTACATGAATTAAATGTAAAGCAAAAGTAGCTCACAGTCCCTTAAAACAGGCAACACTGACAAATGGAAAATGTGAGGTATATTCCATTTACCTCTTCCAGAAAAATGGGTGATCTAACAAGTTGAAAGGAATGAAGAGAACTTGATGTGATTCTGAGATCCACCTGATTAAAAAAAAATGTATTCACATGTTTCAGGAAAGGCTAGGAAAAATTATTCAGACTCTCTGTGAGAAAAGAGACTGATTATTTATACTTTACAGGGAAGGAAACTTTGAACAAAACTGAGTGTCTGTATGTATCATGTTCAAATGATGTTCCTAGAGCTCTTGTGTGCATATACAAAAACAGAGAGGCAGCAATACTGAAGATGAAAACCTACAGTTGCTATTGTCTGATAAAAAGTTCATTCTAGATTACTTCTGTCATTTCTAAAGAATTCTCAAGCCTTGAAGAAAAAAAAACAAATTAAAATTAAGTAAGATCATAGGAAATGGTTTTCCTTTTTCTTTCTTTTTTTTTTTTTTTGCTTTTGATTGATAATCACAGAAATATTTGTACTAGTGCATTGTGGATGGGGATGTAAAATGGTATCGCTGCTGCAGAAAGTAAGGTTTTTCAAAAATTAAACATAAAATTATCATATGATCTAACAACTCCATTCCTAAGTAAGTGCTCAAAATAGCTGAAAACAGTACTTAAATAGATATGTGTGTCAGTATTCAATGCCACATTATTGACAGTAGCCAAAAGGTAGAAATAACCCAAATGTTAATCAACAGATAAATGGAAAATCAATTGTGCTATTTACATGTAATGCAATATTATTTAGCTATAACTAAAGATGAGCTTATGATATATATTATGAAATAAATGAACCTTGAAAACATATAAAGTGAAAAATAAACACAAAAGTAAAAACTAGAGTGTGAATACATTTATGTAAAATATCTAGAACAGACAACTTCCCAGAGGAGGAAGGCGGATTAGCTTTTACTGGTGTGTAGAGGTGGGATGGAGGACGTTACAGCTTAGCAGGGACGGAGTGTGGAGCAGTGGAAAGGTTTTGGGAACAGGGGTGGTGCTGTCTGTACAACGTGATCAATGTAACTAAGGCAGCTAAACTGTATACTTAAAATTGATTAAAATGGTAAATATTGTATATATTTTGCATAAAATATTTAAAGCTTCTCTGTGTAGTGTGCTTCAAATGATGTTTATATAGATTGCATATATGAATATGTTAAATATGTCAGAAAATGAGGAGCACTAAAGACAAACTCAAATTCATTGTTTCTTAATGTATGGTTCATTACAGATTTTAATTTTCATCTCTAAAGGAGTGGGATTCTTTTTTTGTTTTTAAGAGGATGCACAGTAAGAGAGAAAGAAAGTGAGAATCAATTTTATTTAGTTTTTCATGTGGCTTTTGTTGCTCAATACTTCTCTGTGTACATGGTGCTGGGTTTGAACCCAAGTCCTCGCACTTGCCAGGCAAGCACCGTAACCACGGAGCCACCGTTCCAGCCCCAGGAGTGGAATTCTTATACATGAGGAAAAATAAACAAAAATTATTACTAATTGACTCTACCTAAAGTGTACTTCAGGATTTACATTAATAATAAAAATCACTAAGTAATTTATCAAAACAAAAGCATTTCTTCTATAATAAAATATAAACGAAATATATCACTCTATACTTTTATATGATAGCTATATTTTAATTTTGTGTATTTAAAATGGTTCATTTAAAGTTTATTTATAAACACTATAAAAAAGAAAGGTGGAGTACATGATGGCCCAGAAAAAGAGAAATTTATAAAAGAAGGAAGAAGTAGAGGTTTAAAATGGCCAGTTCACATACTTTGCTTTGATTCTTTTCTAAGACCTTCCTAAAATGAAGGGAACGGGGTTGAAACTAGGCAAAAGCCCAAGGTTGAACTGGAGAAGACAGAAGAATTTTGAAGCTTTAAGATGCTCAGCGGAGCTGCAGCTGGATTACCAGGCAGGAGGGAGCTGGAACTTAACACATAAGCTGTGCTGCAGAATTCTGCCATGCTCAGGAATTGAAGGACCAGGTACTTCCTAAAATGAAGGTGAAAGAGCCTGAAAAGGTGGAAAGTTTCCAGGAGAATTTAGAGGTGCAGATCCCTCCCATCCATAGGTAAGTGAGCAACACCTGCCCAAGCAAGGGATTGGAGATAAATTCTCACGAGGTTTAACTCCACAGACAGTGGACACCAGGCACAGTGGAGATAGGATTGAGGGATGTCCATGGGTTGTCAAGAGTAGTATTGTACACCTTTCATTGAGACCTTAGGAGGGCCTTAGAAATGTCAATAGTCCATTTCAGCACATCCTTGTTTATAGCAGCACAATTCCCAGCCGCAAGATGTGGAACCAGTCTAGGTGTCTGTCAACAGATGAAGGAATAAAGAAAATGCGTATATACGCAATGAAGTTTTATTCAGCCATAAAAAAGAATGAAACTATGGCATTTGCATGAAAATAGATGGAGCTTGAGACCATTATGTTAAGCAAAATAAGCTAGACTCACGGAGTCAAGGATGCGGAAGCTATAGAGAAAGAAGGGAGATCTGGTGGAGAGGTGGAGTCTCAGGAACATTGAGGAGAAATAGTAGAGTAGAGGAATGGTACCAGGAGAGGGAGGGAAAGGGGAGGTACCTGGGAATCAAGCTGATCAATCAATTATGGTATGAATATGCTACAATATGTCCCTCTATTATTATGGCGATAAGGATTACAATAACATAATTTAAAACTTAATTTACAAAGCAAGGATTAATGTGATTTGTGAGTGGGGCTTTTCTACACTGGAGGTGATTATAAATTGATGTGAAGAAGTCCTCTTGTTCATAAAGGAATTTAATAAGCTTGCACGGAAAGGGGTAAAGATGGTAGAAACTAAAA